>JACCPG010008977.1:0-12139 GCA_016069955.1 Drepana arcuata
AAACTGCTCAACTCATTCCTATAATGTTTTAAAGAAATGACAGACGCGACCTTGGAAGGACCTAAGTTTATTTAAGGTTGCTAGCGACGGCGGTAACCGCTTACCATCATGAAGGCCGCAAACTGTTGTGTTTATCACCATTGTCGCATCATAAAACCTCCCTAACGTTAGATCGCTTGTGTGTATCGTTGTTTTTCTTACTTTTCCAGGTAATGGAAATAATAAACGCCCCATCCCGCCAACGGGGCCGAGTGATAGACTTCAATGAGCTCCTCTACGGGTACACCAGACTACAGCCTCTCCATGGGACAGACCACGTGCTGGATCTTCTCCTCAGGTATAGGAGATACAGGGGTAGGAAGATGACGGCTGCTGTCAGGCGGCACGCCTATTTGCAGCAAAGTTTCACAGGTAAAGCAACCTTTAATTTGAGCTACATTATAACATATGTACATAGATATATGTATGTATATATATCCACACGCTCATCTACTCGTGTTCATCACACCAATAGCTGCCCTCAGCGGGAATCGAACCCGCTACCTCAAGTTTCGCAGTCAGGAACTCTAACCCTTAGACCAGACGGGCGTCTATAGAAGACATCGCGAGGAAACTTGTACTACCAAACATGTATGTGTAGATTCGCTATAAATATAGTCATATTTAGGAGATAATGTACATACATTATCTCCTAAATATGACTTTAGTTAAAATAGTGTGGTTGCGGTCGGCTCTAGAACATCTACACTAATATTATAAAGAGGAAAACTTTGTTTGTTTGTTTGGTTGTAATGAATAGGCTCAAAAACTACTGGACCGATTTGAAAAATTCTTTCACTGTTGGGAAGCTACACTATCTCCGGTGAACATAGGCTATATTCAATTGGACCCGATAGGTGGCGCTGCGATCGAGTTTCAGGAATTTAACTTTTTCACCCGGGCGAAGCTATCCCTTTCTGTGTGTCTTAAGGTGGATTCGAGAATGGTTTAGATTTACAATTGGACCCGATAGATGGCGCTGCGATCGTATTACGGGCAATTTAACTTTTTCACCCGAGCGAAGCTGGGCGGGACAGCTAGTGTTATATAAAGTCGTGCGGCGCACACTTGCCATTAGTTATCCCTGGCGAATAGAGGCTGTTCCTAGATCTCCGGGTAACTCTTCAAAGATACATTTGGGCGTGAAGTAAAATCATTTTAAGAGAGGAAGGCATAACGGGTTTCCCGTTCGAATTATGAGCTGCCCGACTGGGGCAGGACCTCCACCTTACCTTAGTCCGTAGCCAAATAACACAATTTTTTGTGTTCCTACGCGGTGAATAATGTTTCCAGTAATAAGCTCCTTGGGGAGGGGGGAAGTTTGTTAGACTGTGTTGGCAGCAGAGGGATTAGTCCCATTATGCTGCCAGTACAGTATAGCTCTCCGAACACTGATTGGCAACGCGCAAGTCATACTTCGGTATTGTAAGCATAAACAGGCTACGGTAACAGTTTTCCATAGGGTGGGCAGTAGGCTTGTTTGCCATTCTTGTTGTAAAATCTATAAATAGCCCAAATTATATGAATAGTACAGAATAAGGAATTTCATAAAATTGCGGCATATTGAAATGCGGCGTCTCCTTTCTGACCTTTGACTTGTGAAGGTCGAACGTAAATAGAATTTAATAAAATTCCTAAAAATTAATAAAAAAAATTGACAAAAAATTTGGTATACGAATATATTTTTACACGCTATTAAAAAAAAAAGATTTTGCTGTAGTCAAACTAACAGGACTTTACGTAGTCGGTACCTATTACAGAGGGTTATTTATGTTGAAAGCAGCTAGTAAGTTCGGGTACTCTCATTTCCACTGCAAATTCTATAGGAAGAGCTAATGAAACCTTGCAGATCATACGTCAGTGTTACTTTGACATAATTCATTCATCATTGAGGGACTACAAAATACTTGTACAAACCACTGCGATTTGAACCAGCTACTACATAAAG
Source organism: Drepana arcuata (assembly GCA_016069955.1). Taxonomy (NCBI): domain Eukaryota; kingdom Metazoa; phylum Arthropoda; class Insecta; order Lepidoptera; family Drepanidae; genus Drepana; species Drepana arcuata. Next base: position 1,988 of record JACCPG010008977.1, read on the forward strand.
CACACACCCACCACGGCCCAATTTAATCACCATGGTCTTTACACAATATGCCATTGTTAAACTTTTTAAGTGGCCTCGCGTCCTCTAATCGAAGACTCACAAGACAAAAGGGCTGGAATATATATAAGTTATCTTGCTCAGTAAACCAGCATTATTATCCAGTGTTATAATGCTTATTCTGTTTATTAAATTTCCTTGACAAACTCTCTGTGTTTAGTTTCTTCCTGAAAATATTTTAAAATGTTGTAGTGGAGTTGTTTGAGTAGTCGCCTGCAACAAAACAATTGCAACTTCGAATTCCAACTGCACCGAGTTTTTCTGAACAGTGATGATCCACACGAGCTTTACGGTGAAGGAAAACATCAAGAGAATATTTACATACGTCCGAGAATAAATAAATAAAAAGCGATGATTTCGCCAACAGTCCCGTTGGAACTTAAAATTGAGCGCTGTTTCGCCTCTAGCTGTTCCTTTAGAGACCTTTGGGGTAAGGTTTAGTTTGTATAAGGTTTTTTATACGAGATATTACATTAAATAATTCAGGTATAAAAACTGCCTAGAATATTAAAAATCATAATTAAAAGATAAGTTTGTTAATGTATTTTATTATTCTGCGAGACTACGAAAGTAATTAATAATTAATTAATATTACTACTACGTATTAAGTACCTAATTAATAATTGTAATAAATATAATTATGTATTATATAAAGTAAGTAATAACTAATAAACTTACTACTTGGCAGTATATCTTTGCTAAGAGTGTTTTTCCGTTCATCCCGTACTGCTCCTCTTTCATCCCTAAGGATATCCTAAGTAAGGGAGTCGGGTTGTTTCGGGGCTTAGAATTAGCCATATTTCTTACAACATGCTTTCATAACTCCTTAGTACTTTTTTGGCACAAATTATTATACTTTTTACTTTATTTTTATATGTGATCATACGTATCATCACGCCCAATGGGTAGGCAGAGAGAATAGAGCAGATCTTTCTAGACTATGTGTAACAAATAAATACGTTACCTACTTAAATACATATAAACAAAAATAGATTTCTCTACTATTTCCAAAATTAATCGTTATTATTTAATTTATTATCGTTTTTCAGAACAACCTAATATTATATGCCAAAGATTGTAACGATGGTTGTTCCTCTTTCAAGCAAGAACTACTGATCGAATTTGAATGGAATTTGCAACAGAGAAAAAATATTACCGAGATAAACTCATAGAAAACCTTTATTTTTATAAAAAAATATTTCTGGTGTAATCAATTTTACGCGGATGGAACCGCGCGACATAGCTAGTATTTCAATTAGTATTCTTTATGATGGGTGTGAATAGATTTCTAAGTACCCCAATACGGCCAGGTTACTCAAAAGTAGGTTACTCAATAGACTATGCTCATCGTATATTAGTAGTATGAAAAATAAAAAATATATATTTTCACACCTTCCCACAAGGATCTCCGAAGGACACAAGTGTAAAGGCACCCATACTCCCACTTTCTGCCGGATATATATTTTAGGTGCCAACGTGATAGATCGCGAGTCCATCGTCGTTTCACAAGCACAACTACAATCTAAAAAATACAATCATCCTTAAATTTCTTCTCAAACGCATACAGGTCTATTCGATGTTTTCTTTCACCGTAAAGCTTGCGCTGTGACTAATCACTCTACTTAAAGTACAGATAAGTTCACGGAGTTCGGGATTTGTCCTTGTAACCTTTGTGTTGTAGGTGACTGCGTGAACCACTAGACCACCACGGCTATGTCGTGAGAAGAGTTTCAAATTACTTATTAAATATATCCTATCCTATCCCAGCCCATCTGTGTTTATTCTCATTTATTCTCACGCGGGCCCCTAAAATGACATCTTTAGATGACACTTCATTAGCGACATGATGCAAACAGTTCGGGCTTCCGTTTCTAGTTCTTTGTTCCATTTCAGTGATTATGTGTTTGAACACGAATTTTAATTATTTCCCTTCGAAAGAGTCTTTTTCGAACATTTCTTGCATGTTTTTTCTGCTTTGTTGAAGTACCCTTTTGTTTGTGCTTTATTATGATAAAGATATTTTTACAAGAAATGTGCTAATTTCTAAATACAATTATAATCAAAATTTGAAAAGAATGCACAAATAGTTTTTATTAAACTAACTTAAATAAGCGTGTTAAGGCTGTTAATATCCAAAAACTTTTCCGCGATTCCGTGAAGCGAGAAGGTTTGACCCATACATCCTCTTCCTGGTCTAAATCTACCTTGGGATTCCCAGAGAAACCTTTCGGATCGCTCTCGCATTCTTATCGTCAGGATCTTCGTGTACACTTTACTAGCTAAGCTGACCAAGCTGATGGCTCTGTAGTTTGAGCAGTCCAATCGTGATCCCTTTCCTTTATAGAAAGGCACGATGACTGCTCGCCTCCAGTCGTCCGGAACATCACCCTTTTCCTTCATATATACTTCTATTCTTCATATATCTTATACTTCTTATATATTATTATTATTATTTAAATAATAAATACGCATATTTAAAATTCCATTCAACAAAATTAATACGACCACTCGTTGCTTTAATAAATGAGGGCAATATACAAATGATGTGAACGCGAATGTACGTAAGCCTCGTATCTGTCCCAAACATTCTGTTGTTGTTTGGACATGTCCACTCGAATGGAACATACATAAATGCTTTATTTATGACTAAAACTTTAATATAATATTATTATGAGTACCGTACTTACGTCATTGTCATCCTGCTGATATTATAAAGCGAAATATTGTTGGATCTTTGTTCCTCTTTCACGCAGCAACTAATCAGAAGTGGATGCAATGGCACAGAGAAAGATTATTAGCTGTTTTAACTTAAGGAACAGGTTTTATTGCAGACAAATAACATAAAATATTCATCGCTAGGTTTTTGAAAACCTAGATGGAGTTATGGTGTTAAAACTTTGTGTCGTCGCCCGTTAAACGTAGAAAAAAACAGAATGCATATGGGGATATCATTGGTTTTCAGTAGATTACGTATCTAGTATCATTCTTAGTATTTATTTATAGTTCGATGCGTGTTTTATCTACCCACGCGAGGGCCTATAGTAAAACTATACGATGGATGGATGATGGATGGATACATTTGTTTCCTGAAATGCGGACGAAGTTGCTCATTGAACTTACTTCTACAAAAGTATTACGTTTATTGCAGGTGTGAATGAATACTTGATGACAGTTACATATCAGATAGCAGACTATGGAATACATTAATAATATTGTTATATGTAGATATACTATAAGCCGTGGTGGCCGAATGGTTCGAGGATTTCGCAAAGATCGCAAGTTCGAATCCCGACTGTACCAATGAGTTTTTCTAATTTTAAGTACAGTCACACCACGAACTTTACGGTGCGTGTATGGGTATTACCTATACACCTCTGCGTACCCCTTCGGGTGCTTTCCACGAGTATATATATTGATGTGTAACTCAAAGGAATTAGGCATCGTGTTCAATAAAAGCTCCCTAGCTATTTTTTTTTGACTTTCGACAATTATCGTCATACTTAAATCAATCTACACAAGTCTTAAAAATTATGCACTTAAACCTCCCTGGTGAATCCTTATTAGTTATTTTATGCGTTTATTGCGAACAGACAGGCGGACATGGTGGGTAACTTTGTTTTATAATATTTAGTTATACTTGTTATTATTATGGGATTCCAAATACCTATAACATTTACGTTTTCCTTTGTTCATTGCCAATACCTATTTGTTCAGCAGCGGAATCTGTATATCCTATTTTAATATTATAATAAATACAATGTTCAATATAATAAACTTAAGTACAGTGATTAGTCACACCACGAGCTTTACGGTGAAGGAAAACATCGAGAGGAAACCTGCATACGTCTGAGAAGAAATTCAAAGGCGTATGTATAGTTGTGCTTGAGTAACGGCGATGGACTCGCCATCTGTCACGTTGGCACCTAACACACCTCTGGCGGAAAGTGGGTGTGTGGGTATTACACGTGTTGTGGGAAGGCGTGAGGATATATTATATTATTATTATTATATTTAGGTTCCAACGTGACAGATGTCAAATACATCGCCGTTTCTTGAACACAACAAGATACAAAATATACGCCTATGAATTTCCTCTCAAATGTATGTACCTAGTACCTAGTTTCTCATTATTTTTTCCTTCTCGGTAAAACTTCCTGGTGTCATTACTCACTACTGCACTATGCTGCACTAAAGGACGGTGTTTAATAAAATCGTGTATTTTAGTAGGAGAACCGAGTAAGGGCGCATGGCATTCGCTAAATCGGAATTAAAATTACCCAATTGGGGTAGTATCTTTTAACTATCATATTATATTGAACCACTCGGCCACCACGTTAGCCGATAATAATATATCCTCACGTCTTCCCACAAGGGTCCCCGAAGGGGTAGGCAAAGGTGTATAGGTAATACCACACACCCACTTTCCGCCAGAGGTATATTAGGTGCCACGTGACAGATGGCGAGTCCATCGCCGTTACTCAAGCACGACTATACATACGCCTTTGAATTTCTTCTCAGACGTATGCAGGTTTCCTCACGATGTTTTCCTTCACCGTTAAGCTCGTGGTGTGACTAATCACTGTACTTAAGTTCAGAAAAACTCATTTGTTTGTTCTTTAGTTGTATATATACTGTGTATATAATTCTACGTGTTGTGTACTGTATATATTGTGTACTATTACATTTAGTGTACTGGCCGTTGGAGTGTGTAAATAAATACTCAGATTATTAACACAGCATCTGGGTGGAGATTGACTTTGCCAATATACCTAAGGCTGGTAACGCACCAAGCCTCTTGTATTGCTATATAACCCCTAAGGGACCCCTAAGATCGCTTACTAAGCCTAAAAGAAGGTATTACCTTCTTTCACCATCTTCCAAGTATAAAAACATATATAGTAGTCGCAATCAAAAATCTTAATTATTTTATTCAACATTAGCGGCCGGTCTCGAATTCGCACGGGTGGACATGAATTTTTTAAACATTTTGGCAAAAATAGTTGCAGTTAAAATAGCCTATATTAATCAGTGATAATGTGGGATTCTAATAGTGAAAGAATTTTTAAAATCGGTCCAGTACTTTTTGAGCCCATTCCTTACAAAATTACTTACATACTGACATACTAATATACAAATCTTTCCTATTTATAATACTAGCTGTGCCCGCGACTTCGTCGGCGTGGACGGCTTTTTATCTTTCATAAAAATGTTATTTTTTTCTATATAAAGTATATGCTATGTTACTTCTAATACCTCCAAGAATATGTGTACAAAGTTTCATGGTGATCGGTTAAGTAGTTTGTACGTGAAAGCGTAACAAACAAACTTACATTCACGTTTATAATATTAGTAAGGATTAGTATAGATAAGGGACACAATGAACACTTTACGTTACATATAATATTTATAATAATACAGTTACCACCTTTTCCAAAAAAGAAACCACGGTTTCTTTTTTTAGCATTGGTTTCCTTTTACGTTTTGGTGTTAGAAAAGATTGAATTTACATTAAAAATTTCAAATTGCAAGAGGAGCAATTTCATTGCCATGGATGACTACGACCCTTACATTAAATATATACAAACTAAATAATACCCTTAAACGAGGTGAATACAGTTCAAGATTAATTACAACGAGATTTCCTTAAATCGTGTCCTGGCTTATCTTATACAGTACCGAAGGATGTGTACTCAGCGAAGCTGTCGCAGATTTTGTACTGCAATTAATTATTTCACGTCACCTAGCAAGAGCTTGTTTATTTATTTATTATTATGAAAATATTTTTTGTTATATATTCCTTTTTTGCAACAACAATACACGAAACATGGCCTTTAATGGTTCGCAATCAAATTGACATCTGATACGTTACATCAAAGACAAACAAACTTTATGTCATGTGTTTCATCATCATTGATTAATTCGATTCTGTCGAAACTAGCATTAAACGAACTGTGTTCTACGGTTTCTCCTAGCGCAAGTTTGAAAAAATATATTTTTCTTAATTTCCCAATGTCAACAACAACTGGGCTTTCATATTTATTAAGACTTCAGAAAGGTACAAGAAAAACCCCGGGTATAGCCTGCGAAGGCAGCGACAACCGTTTACTGTCACGCGAGTCGCGTAATTATAACCTTTGACGATTGAAAAAAAATACGGCCGAGATTATTTTAATGAAAATAAATTATAATAATAACATAATATATCCTCTACGCCTTTTGACAAGGGTCCCCGAAGGGGTAGCTAGAGGTGTATAGGTAGTAACCAACCACCCTCTTTCCGCCAGAGATATATTTTAGGTGCCAACGTGACAGATGGCAAGTCCATGGCTGTTACTCAAACACGTATATACAAACGCCTTTGAATTGCTTCTCAGACGTATGCAGGTTTCCTTAATAAACGTTAAATTATATTAGTATAAATCAAATTATATCTCTTCCACAGATATCTGCAATGCATGCGTCACAAGAGAATAGCTCGACGGTGCTTTATGAAAACTCGACCGATAGCGAGTACACGCCTTACGAAGATCGATTGGAAACATACCTGGTGCCAGTGCTCTTTGCTATCATCTTTATAGTGGGGGTTCTTGGTAATGGAACCCTCGTGATAGTCTACGTTAGGCACCGAGGCATGAGGAATGCCCCAAATACGTGAGTAATTTACATCAGACATGGTTGTAATATGTTCATCAGCGTAAAAATTTCTCCTTTATTTTTTTTGTGCAATATGAGATATTCCATTTATAGCCCAGTGTAACCCACCTCAGAATCCATCGCTGTGCCAAAATTCATCCAATTCAAAAGTGTTGGTAACAAGGTAGGCAGAGGGCATAGGGCGCCAGTTTTCACTAGATTTCTTCTGCTTCCTCCACAGAGTATTCTAGACGTTCCCATCCATCATCATCATACATTGTATTTCTTCATCATTCACACACACCGTTATTCGCCAGTTATTGTGAACATATTTGTTTTGTTTTCAAAAGCATTAACTATTTTCTCACAATGAACGATAAAATTATGAAAATATTTAAAATTGGAATCTCACATAAAAATAAATGCTCATATTATCTTGAGAAGTTGGCTTAGTTAACTAACTAAACTGAACTAAGTCAAAGCATTATGTTCATTAGCGGTTGGAGAGAGAAGCTACCTTGTTTTCCTTAGATCATGTTTAATGAAGTTTGTAGAAGCAAATGTTTTAATGATGCAAATGAAATGCATATCTCTGCGCTTAAAAGCTGAACACAGAAAGTAAATAAATTATACAACTTTTGTAACAAATCTATGGTTATGCTGAAAACTTCAAAAGTAATTAAGAGAGAGACAAATGCTTTTTGATTATGGTAAGCGGTTGCCACCCCTTATGGATGCTTGCAACACCATCACTCGCGCGCTGCCCACCCAGCAGGAATCGTTTCACCAACTTTGAAGAAATCGTTGTTAAAGCGTATAGTGTATAATCCGAAGCGCCGTTTAAAGTTTACTACACCCACGTTCTTTAATACTCCTTCTCGGGGTAGTCAGAGAAAATGTCCATTTCTCTCTAGAATTGGTCTCTTGCTTCTAACACATCAATCAGACTATTTATTTATACATCATCTGTTTCCAATGTTTATATATAAATAGGTTTTCCTTATTTTTTACTTTATGCGTATTATCAGCACACACCATGTTTCAAATCTGCCTTTTGAATTTAAGCGCAATTCCAACATTTGCGTGATTATACGATAGAATTCACAGCTTATTTCAAATCAAATAATATTTTTTTAAGAACTCTCAGTTCTTTGATACTCTACGCTATTGCAGTATGTTCCATATTTCTCATGATAACTTTGAAATAAGTTAAACTGTTGTAATTTGATATGTCAGCGTGTCAAAGTATACCCTATTCCCAGGTATATATTCTCTTTGGCTCTGGCGGATCTCCTAGTCATACTGATATGCGTGCCGTTCGTCTCGATAATCTACACCCTGGAGTCCTGGCCTTGGGGCGAGTTGATATGCAGGATATCCGAAGCGGGAAAGGACGTCAGCATCGGGGTGTCGGTATTCACACTAACAGCGCTATCGGCGGAACGGTACTGCGCTATTGTGAACCCTTTCAGGAAACTACAGGTACTAGCTACTCTCAGGTATATTTTTATTATTATATTTCTTTAATCTCACAAATCTATATCGGTAGTGCGAGTCAATATTGTTGAAATACCCATAATTAAAAAACAACTTTACGAATACTAAAAATGTTACTTTTGTGCCATGGCACTGAAATAAAAAAATAATCAATAATTTACATTTTACCTTGGCCTAATAGATGCTAAATGCGAACTACAGCCACTGTTGTGGATGGTCACAGGCTTTCCCGCAGTCTTGTCGCCATAAAGATGTTATTTTCAGCTTCGCAAGCTACCACTGGTGTGCGCAACGTTTATATGGGCAGCGGCGCTTATATTCGCCGCTCCGGCCGCCGTTTTCTCCAGCACCGTTAGTCTGCAGCTGCAGCACAACGTCACTATAGTTTACTGCACGCCCTACCCGCCTGGATGGAAGAATTACCCGAAGTAAGTTTTATCTTAAATCAAAACATTATCACCAAAAAGCAAATACTGGCTGAATAAAAATACCACGCCGAGTAGTCTGTCGGAATGTAAAGCGGATGTCGATGCGGCTTACAACCAATTATCGAAGAAACAATATTTCCTTATAAAGCTTTTTGCTTACTACTATAAGGTACCTTATAGTAGCATCCGTACATTCATCCCGCTGAGTTTGTGTTCGTTTGGATTTTAGATACTTATAAACCGCTGCTACTATTTACAGATGATTTTGACCAATAGAACGAAGGATTTTTGTCGCTGACTAGGGCCCGGTTGGCCTATATTGCCCTTCCATCGCTGAATATGCCTTTCATTGTACCGTTTATCACAAAAGCGCCTAGCAGACTTCAACAGCAATTACTGACAACGCACGCTCAAACCAGCTTAAATTACAAGGCAATAAAAACACGTCTTATTAGCATAGCAAAATTTCTAAAAAAAATCATGATGAAATGTTTTTATCTTAATAATGATGCTTACGAGCCAAGATTAAATGCTGACTAAATGTACAAGATTTTTCCTTAAACAGTCAATACGAGAACCATAATACGCACAAACTTTTCTTTATTATAAATGAATGATATTCAAGTAAGGAAAAGCCTTGTTTAAGATAAATTACTTTATATTTGTATAGAATATATATTAATTTTAAGAAGATAATCATGGTAACAAAAAATATATGAAGTAAAAGACTAAACTAACGGACAACTTAAAAATTACTTCGCCATTTTTCAAATGTTTTCGTCTTGATGTTTTCCTTCGTGAACTTAGATTAAAATATTACTGAGTTTTATATGAGTCGGCGTCTTTAAGTTATGTTATTATACACGCCTGTGTAGGTTATTTACGATTACAATATGTTAAGGTACAAACATGTATTGAATTATTTATGAGCTTACAAATCGTACCGACAGCTCTGTGGCGTTGATAAAGTCTTTGGTCCTTTGTCATCGTAGTCACAATATTATTATATTTGGAGGGAAAATCTCTTTGAGACTACTGTAACGCAATGACCACCCACTCCTTCAATTAGTATACTTGATATAATATGTATTATTAGTATAAATTTAGTTTTTTTTTTATGCTTTATTTTCAATAACAACAATTAATAATATTTACAAAAAACAGTTGAAACTAACTACTTACAGATAAAATATTTGTCCCAAATCGGTATCCCGAGGCAACGTGCCAAGAAGACTAGCAGCATTGCCACGCTGGATTTATTATAATAGTTATTTATGATAACAAAAAATTGCTATGGTGCGAGTCAATTTAGAATCACGACTGTGCTAAGAGAGTTATCTGAACTTATGACAGCAAAACTCGCAATGCCAATACTTGGGTAGTTAGATCTACAACTACAAAATAGAGGTAGGGCACAACGGGTTTCCCGTTCGAATTTGGAGCTGCCCGACTGGGGCAGGACCTCCACCTTATAGAATTCCGTAGCCAAATAACACAATTTTTTGTATTGTGTTCCTACGCGATGAATAAGGTTTCA
>JACCPG010008978.1:0-24589 GCA_016069955.1 Drepana arcuata
TGAGTTTTTCTGAGCTTAAGTACAGTGATTAGTCACACCACGAGCTTTACGGTGAAGGAAAACATCGAGAGGAAACCTGTATACGTCTGAGAAGAAATTCAAAGGCGTATGTATAGTCGTGCTTGAGTAACGGCGATAGACTCGCCATCTCTCACGTTAGCACCTAATATGCCTCTGGCGGAAATTGGGTGTGTGGGTATTACCCATACACCTCTGCCTACCCCTTCGGGGACCCTTGTGGGAAGGCGTGAGGATATATTATTATTTTTTTTTTTCACTTTATATATATCCTCCCGCCTTCCCAGAGGGCTCCCCGAAGTGGAACGCTGAAGTGTAAATGTAGTACCCAAACACCTACTTTCCATCGGAGATATTTTTAAGGTGCCGACGTAACAGATGGCAAGTCCACCGCCGTTAATGAAGCACGACTATACATACCTCTCTACCTCTCTACCCAAACGTATACACGTTTGAGTAGAGAGGTAGAGAAGGTTTCTTTCGATTCCCTACAACGTAAAGTTCGTGGTGTGATTAATCACTGTACTTAAGTTTAGATAAAACTCATTCGTACAGTTGGGATTCGAACTTGTAATGCTTATGTTGTAGGCAACTACTCGAACCACTCGGCCACCACGGTTGCTTTACTGTACATTTTATTGTACAAAAAATAAAATAATTAAACCTTGTTTTTCTGACTCTACAGCCCTGTCAGAATCAATTTGCGCAGTTAAAAGTGCGAAAGTGAACGTTGCTAAAGACGCATTGGGACATTGGGTTATGTCTGTCAATGTAATTGGAAGCTTACACTTAGATATATAGGGCTTTAAATCTAATTTGTCATTTTCGATTAAGCTACAAGGAACGGATTTATTCCTGAAGATTGATGATCAGAGGACGAAGGCACAGGTGCCGTTGCACTCATATGAACCTTTATGTTATGGAATTAACTCCCCGCTGAGACACCCTATTGAGTACCTATGGGGTTGTTCAAGAAGGGTGTGAAGAGATTGCACGATAACGCGTAATTGATGCCTTGCCTTAGTGCTGCAAGCCGCGGTGGCCAAGTGACTCGAGCAGTCGCTTGAAACACAAGTTTGAATCCCGTCTTAACAATGTAATTTCCTGTTCTTACGTGCATTGATTAGTCTCACTATGAGATTTATGGTGAAGGAAAATTTGATAATTATGATTAGGTGCCAAACATGCATGACGTGACTTGATGGTAAACGGTTACCGTCATCTATATGTACGCTTGCACCAAAGGTATCGCTGGAGGGTTGCCAAACCTGCAGGATTTTTACAACCCTCTTGTAGAACATACTCGTACATACATATCATCACGCCGAGTTCTTCACGGGCTAGGCAAAGATAGTAGAGCGCCAGTTCTCTCTAGACTTCTTTCGCTGTATCCACATTCATCAATCTCTTCATACATGCTCTCCAGTTTTAAACACTCCTTCTTCAACAGGATGAATGTAGTGTTTCTCAATATATCAGTATTCAAGATACTTGCTCAATTACTTTTAACTCGGCGACAAAGGCCCGATCATGTCCGACGTTAAAACAATTTTTTTCTATCGTACAAATTGAAATTCGCGTATTTGATACGAAACCAATTGTCGCCTTTAAATATTTAAGCTCTTGAGCGGATTTCGGGGAGACTTCCCGTTCCCTCCTGTTCTCCGGCATCCCCCGCGCTCGTCCTTCGCTCAAACTGACCCGCTGTCAAATTATTTGTTTGCGCTCGTTTCAACGTTACCGTTCATAGATGAATTGCTTAAATTAAGAATAATATCTTCACGCACGGTCCATGAAAAAGCGGAGGTCTGTAGTAATAGGCCCTCTTCTCAACGGAGTTATACTGACGTGACAGCTGGCGAGACTATTGAAAACTGTACGTTATGAAAGGTATGGAAATGTTATATTTCATATATGTTTATGAAGTACAAATTACATATAGCATTCGTTCAGTGATTGCCTGGAACAAGCCGACACAGACAAGGACAAGAATAGAAATTTTATTTCTATTACCTAGCAATTAAATTGGTCTTGGATGTCCTATGTATTTATGTATACATCTATATATATAAGTAAATATATCGTTGACTAGTTACCATAACACAAGCTTTGCTTAATTTGGGACTAGACAGCCGTGGTGGCCGAGTGGTTCGAGTAGTTGCCTGCGACAGAAAGATAGCAAAAATCTACTGTACCAATGCGTTTTTCTGAACTTAAGTACAGTGATTAGTCACACATTGAGCTTAACGGTGAAGGAACAAATCGAGAGGAAACGTGCATACGTCGAAGAAGCAATTCAAATGCGTATGTATAGTCGTGCTTGAGTTACGGTGATGGACTCGCCATCTGTCACGTTAGAACCTAAAATATATCTCTGGCGGAAAGTGTTAGTGTCTACCCTTTGGAGAACCTTGTGGGCAGGCGTGAGGATATTTATTTTATTTATATATACATATATATCATCACGCCAAGTCCCTAACGAGGTAGGCAGAGAGTATAGAGCGCCAGTTCTCCCTAGACTTGCATACCTCGCTTCGTCCACATTCATCAATCTCTTCATACATGCTCGTCGGTTTCGAGTACTCTATTATTTCATTTATTTTTTATATATCTAGACTTAATATTTCGAGAGTGCATCAATATATTTTATTATTTTTTTTTTATTTATTTATTTATACATAATTAGTACGGCTAAAAATCCAATTACACTAATTAGTAATTATAAGAACCTCATTCATACACTCTTCTCACAATACTCCATACATGCCGCAATGAAAGCCTTCCATCCGTCCGCAAACACGTCACAGTCAGGGTTGGACTTCAAGAGGGCATTGAGTGCAGTGAGAGTGCGAGGTACAGGGGAGTGTGCACGTGATACTGTGCGATGTGTGCCCACTGCGAACAGTCTGTGGCTCCTGGCGCGTGTGTATTTATCAGGCACAAAAAGCCTTGATAACTCACTGTGTAGCTCTGGAGCATCTGATTTTCCATGTAGTATCTTACACATGGTTATTATTTGGTCATATTTCCTTCTTACCTCCAGAGAATTATATCCTAAAGAGCCTAGAAGGAAACCAGTAGGATACATGAAGGGATATAAGCCATAGATCCGTTTGTACAAGTATCTTAAAAAAGCTTTTTGTACCTTCTCCAGAAGTAGAGTATATTTATTTTCGTAGGGATTTCAGACACATGAACTCGATTCTTATTTACTGCGTACTAGCGCACCAAATATAATTTTAACCACATTATGATCACTGAAATCGCGAGCATTTCTTAATACAAAGCCTAAACGCCTATACGAGTCTTTGGCTATTGCAAGTATGTGGTCGTGAAAGGTTAGTTTTTGTCGAAGGAAACTCCTAAATCTATCATATTTTCCGTTTTGGTGAGGTCGTGATGATCGAGTTGATAATTGAAACAGATTTGGTGTTTCGATCGCGTATAACTCATGCTACAGCATTTGGTAGGATTAAATTCCATTTTGTTTTTAACACTCCACTCAAAGATAGCGTCAATGTCTCTTTGAAGAGCGAGGCAGTCGGTTTGGGACTTGATCTCAGTATAAAGCTTCAAGTCATCAGCATAGAGTAGACATTTTGAATGCGAGATGATATTAGGAAGATCGTTGATCATTACAAAAAATAGCAATGGTCCTAAAATCGATCCTTGACTTACACCAGAACGCGTTTGATAGGGCTGAGACTCGTATATCCCTAATCGCACAAACTGTTGGCGATGACGCAGGTAGTCAGCGAACAGGCGCAGGAGCCCTGGTGGAAATCCAATATTGCCCAGTTTGGACAGCAAGATATCATTGTCGACCCTGTCAAACGCTTTCCGGAAGTCAAAGTAGAGGACGTCTACTTGACCGCCTCGATCAAGAGACATGGAGATATAGTCAACTATAGTTAATAGATTTGTATTTACAGATCTCTTAGCCCTGAAACCATGTTGTTCCTTACTTTTTTACTTCGTTACTTTTGTTGTTTACTTCCTTATATTACATGTGGGCCCCTCGTTCCCCACTTGGGTGGCAGGGGTTGTTGTGTTGCAAGCCCTGCAGGCATCTTAGTCCTCCTTGAAGAACTCCTCGCACGTTAAAAGTACCCAACGGAACGGGATTCAATTTGGCACAGAGATACATCGCTAGTCCAGCTAGCGTAAATGTACGACATATTTTGATGAAAAATTAAAAACTAACAATGAAATCAAATTTCAATGTTATATGTATGTGCTTACATGTGCATTAGAAAATACGTATCGCGCACACACTTAGAAATCGCGATGGTCAATAGGGTCAATAGGGTCAAGGGTAAGGAGAGCCGGGCGAGCGCGGGTGTCGGGTCTTACCTCCTCCTTCATGCCGGGGCACTTGGTCACCACCAGCGAGTGGCAGCGCTTGTGCACCACGCACGTGCACACTGCGACACACACGCGCACATTAGCATCACCATTACCACCAGTACAACCTAACTAATGAACCAACATTTACATATATGTAGTAAGTTCGTTGAACTATGTACTTTAATTGAAACTATGGCTAGACTAGTCGGGGGAATCTTTCTTACTACAGAAGAAAAATGTAGTCTGGTATACATCTTGAATTGCAACGTTATAAATCTCAGGTAAGCGTTATCACTCGACGATGTCCTAACTAAACTTTGATCCCCAAAAAACTCCGAACTTATTCTTACCTTGGCACTGGTAGCCTTGTTTGCCCAGGCCCCTGGAATATAAAACATATATTATAGGACTGCTATGTTGTTACCAATATAGCATTCGGTGGTTTTTTTTCTTTTTTTTATACCTCTAAGGCGGCAAAAAAGAGCGCGGTTCGCCTGATGGTAAGCGGTTACCGCCGCCTATGAACGCTCGCAGCACATGGGGTATCGTTCTGCGCTGCCGACCTTAAACGTTGCGTCGAGTGTACATTCCGGAGCTCCTGCTAGCCAACAGTGCGCTCACCAGATGAACTCGCGGCAGTGGCTGCAGAAGGTGGGCTGGCGCAGGAAGGTGGCCATGAACTTGTGTCCGTTGACCTGGTGCACGCGCCGCCGCATGGCGCCGCGCCGCCGCGCGAAGCCCGCGCCCTCCTTGAACTCGCGCCCCGCGCCGCGCCCGCCGCCGCCAGCTGCACAAGTCATGCCATCTCTCTCTAGCCCATATATCTTCACACACCCCAATACCTAGTTCGCGAACGAGCAACGCTCCGAGCCTCGATCTATATATCCCAACACGAGGTTCCTTTAGCTTCTTGTCGAACGCCTCGATTTCCTCACGGGTTAGGCCGAGAGGGCGAGTCTTGCATACCTCTTCCGCTACATCGACATTGATCAGACTCGTAATACGTATACCTTATAAATCTTAGTAAAGCTCTCTTTGTTCATATCTATACCCAACTGAATCAGACCGCTACTGTGCTATATTTTTATTTATTTTAAAGAGTAGCTAAATGATCTGCCCTATGTGGCAAGGGTGGAGGGGAGGCTAATCTATAGATAAAATATATTTACAAATCTAAATGCAACAGCTGTTAATGTCTGTCTTTGTATAACGTCATTATAAATGCGGCAGGCCCTGCTACTGGCAACATGTTAAGCACGTTATATTATACCTACAGAGTTATTATCGAACAGGTAAATGCCGATGAATATACTACAAATAAATCCGTCCAAATTATCACGTAAAACCGTAGGTATGATGCAATATTTTTTGTATATATATAAAAGAAACTTATACCCACTCCATAAATTGTGCAACTGTATGACTTCCATGTAAGAATAACAATATTTATGTGAAATAATAAATATATGTATACAGACAACTACATAGCACTCGAAGCTGATCAGAGCCGTTGTGGTAGAGCGGTTAGGAAAACACAAAGATGGCAAGCTCGAATTCCGACTGTACCAATAGGTTTTACTCAACAGTGTTCTGCTACGTACACTGATTAGACACACCACGAGCTTTGCGGTGAAGGAAAGCATCGATAGAAAACCAGCACACGTTTGAGAAGATATTCAAAGATGACGGACTCGCCACCTATTTGAAAGTAGGTGTGTGGATACTACACACCTGTGCATACCCCTTCGGAAACACTTATAAAGGGGCAAATATATAAATTGAATGCGGGCGACATCACGGGCCACTTTTAGCGTGCGACTGTAGCTACAACGACATGTGATTTCAGTATAAGTCTCTGAGCCGAAACAAATAATACACAGTTCAAATCTAGAATACAATCTTGAAAACGTAACGTAGATAGTTACGTAATCGACATAAGTTTTGGTGCATCACGTTAAAAGAGCTCAAATAATGCTGACCTTGAGAGTTCCATTTCAGATCGATCTTGAGATGCAGTTTCCCTCGAGGTTCCAAGTCCACCTGAAAGGTAACACAATAGAACACACTGTATTAAACGATAATATGACATTAGGCAAAGGTAACCCTAGTCGCTATTATTTTATGACCAGGCACGAATATACGAATGGGGGGCTATTATTGGGGGGCATTATGCATCAATCGGACGGGAACGTCAAGAGTACTCGAAACCGACGAGCATATATGAAGAGACTGATGAATGTGGACCAAGCGCAAGAGGTATGTAAGTCTAGAGAGAACTGGCGCTCTATACTCTCTGCCTACCCTGTTAGGGACTCGGCGTGATGATATGATGATGATGATTATAATGCATAAATGGTATGAATGAAACAATCATCCCACAGTGTTGGGTTATTACTTTGAGTGGAAGTTTGAGACACCGTCAAGTGAAGATGACATATATACAGTGTTTGCGCATATATTTATTTGTATTATATTTAATATACATCTATCTATTATATTCAGCGATGGACTCGCCGTCTGTCACATTGGTACCTAAAATATATCTGTAGTGGGATGCGGTTGTGTAGGTTACTACCTATACACATTAGCCTTTCAAGAAATTAAAGCCGAGCCTGGGATACGGCGACGCAAGTGGTTGTCATTACACCTCTACCAACCTGTTCAGTGACTTCTAATGATTGTGCAGACAACCAACTTTATGGCCCATTTCATGTTATATAGTATTTCCAAAGATCATTTACAACAGTTAAGTAGAAACAATGAGTATACTCACAGATTTGAAAAACATAATATACCATATGGTTGATGAGAGCAATGTACAAATGTCATATATTATCTCAACCACAATCAGCTCCTTCTAGAAGCATTGTAATTGCTGCAATAATGATAATGATTTTTCTCTGACACTGCCTCAATTATCTAATCTCTACAACCACCATCATAAAGATTAAAGCATAACTATCAAACCACCATACCATTACCACAGACAGAAATTCTTATGATATTTAATAGACAAAAAAACCCATTCACACATCACATAAAAATATTATTCATTTTGCCTTAGCCCACAGTCCACAGCCGTACCTTGGAAAATGTTTACACGCTAATCTATATATATAGGAGATCCCATTTTTTTACTCAGTCATCACGAAATCTCAGGAACTATAAGACCTATTTTATGAAACTCAACTTTAAAAAAAAAAACACGTTTTATTTGCCTCCATAGGGGAAGCAATAGTTGAAAAACGTGTTGTGTTTTACTTTTTTTCCCGGGCGAAGCTGGGCGGGGCAGCTAGTAAAAGTATAAATATGTAAGTGTATACATAGAAAATTACACCAAGACCTAACAAAAATGCTCATCACAACCAATTGCCAGTGCTGGGATCAAAACGCACCAATGTTACAGTTGGAAAACTACTACTAACATCCCAGATTATCAGTAGCTTCAGAATAATGCAAATGCTGGCTACCACAAATTCTGACTAAACAAGCTACATATATATATATTGCTGCCCACACAGCTCCCCAGACTCAATGAAATTGTGTATGCACCACACCATGATTAACACTGAGACCAATATAGATTAAATGACACATTGTTATTTCTCTCAATATTTTCCTGCTCTTAAATTAGCCTGTTTAATTCCATTCACAAGTCACATCACTCTACTTTCAAAAGTAACAAAATCAAAAATGTGAGTCAAAGTGATGCCACCCACCTCATCAAGCAGCTGCACATATTTGGGATCAGGGCATGAGAATCTTCTCTTAATATGATCCATCCTGAATCAACTGTACAAATGCCATGTCAAATTTTCTTGAGCTATACAATTCTTCTGTTATCACCAAAACAAATATTTTGCCGATTTGATAACACCTTCTTATACAAACAGACAAGAAGCATATCTTATCATGGATTATAAGGATAAGAGTAATGGATTTTAGCTGTGATTTTTCATAATCAGTAGTACAATTGAAGAGTGAAGTGGTGGTAGTGCTACTCACCCAGAAATCAGTGGCGTCTTTGTCCCGGTGCATGAGGTCCTCAAATGGAATAGTGCAGTTAGCAACAAAGTCATCGGGAGGGATGGCAGCATCATGAAACACTGTGATGCCCAGGCTGCAACCACATCACTTGTATACACAGTGCACTTGTAATGTAAACAATCTGCTTGTTTGTGTCTAAATGCTATCTGTGTCACCTAGTTCCACATGCTTGTGTAAACTAACTCACATTACTAGCTCAAGTGGGGAAATCTATTTGCTGTTCAACAAATTATTAATTCATCTTTATGTTTTTTTAATAAAAGCATAATTAGATAATAATACACTTGTGGACCCTTGGGAAGGCGTGAGGATATATTATTATAATTTTATTATTTAGATAATAATATAAATGGTGAACTTCACTCTCTGCCTATGAATGTGGCATTAAATTTAAAATGATTTCATTTAAATTATTAAAAATAGTCAATACAATAATTTGCATGATTCCCTAAATCCATATAATTGTGCAAGTAATATATATATATATATATATATATAAGTAGTCGCGTACCTTGTGACATTGTGAACTTCATGTATGAAGGTCTCGTTCCACACAGGGTCGAAAGTCTTAGGCTTCGTGCTGGAACGGTCCAGGTGGTGCTCGTCGGCGTCAATCGCCACATACGGGTCTATGGGCTGATCGTCTGCAACCGCAACGTCTATTTACAAATATATTACCTACACCCATTTTTTGTAAACATGCTACGCCTATTTCTTCCACATACTATTTTTTCTTATTTAAAATACTTAAGTTGTGATTCTATTACTAATAATAAGAAGTGAGTAAGCGAGAAGAGTCTAAGGCGGTGCTTACCTGGTTTCCCGAAGGTCATGTTGTGCCGTTTCTGAAAGTCGGTCGGCCTGAGTCCCGTCGCCTCACAGACCCGCACCCGCACCGTGCCACTGAACATGGTGCTGCCGACACAAGCCTATCACCAAGACCGCGCCGCCACACGATCACTTCCACACTATGTACCCAATTACAATCATTGAAGATGCTTCATTATTGAAACAGAAATTAAATATAAATCTTGACAGCGACGAGATCCGCCATGGATGGATATTTTACTCTATGGTCACAAATGGATTCTAATTTCGATTTCCTGAAAAATATTTATTCAGTTGGTTATGGTATTTACAGATAAAAAACATCATTTAAGCTAAGAAATCTTTAATGTATTCAAAAATATTTCGGAGAAGATGGAAAGGTCTATCTTTTATCTTCGCCACAATATTTGTATATCGAATACATACATTTGTATATCGAGTATACTATTTTTATCAAGATAGAAGATTGGTGTAAAATCTTTAATGAACTAATCAAGTATAGGGTCTTCATTCAAACCAAATAACAGCACAGTATAACGTTCGTTTCTGCTATGAGTATTTGCGATATTCATTAAACAAACAAACTAGCAGAGGTTTAATAAGCCCGTCTAGCAATTTAAATTAATAGCAGTTTGAAAGGTGCTGAAATATGTAGGTAATGTATTTCATATTCAATGTGTCTTAATAAACAAAAGCAAAATACCTGAAATGTTCAACAGTTATTAGTTTAGGTTCTCTCTTGTCTAAGGGCACATAAAATATAACTGACACGAATATAACGATCTCTGTTTATAACCGAGCGTTTTCTTATCATGACAGTTCGGTCAGTTATGTCAATTTTGACACAATCAAGTAAAGGTAAATGGAATGGACACTAAAAATAAATTAGTCAACACATCGAACAACACAACTGTTCAATTTGGACTGAAAATAAATAACTAAGTATAGTATTCACTATAACTTGAGAACGAATTGAACATACGAAGTAAAAAAATACTTTAAAATTTTTCCTAAACATCTTTAGTAGGTACTTAACTTTTTTTAGTTATATGTATATGTGAGTGAAGTTAAGTAAATAAACAATAATATTAAATCACAATAATGGGCTTCCTTACAATATTGAAGAAATTGCGGCAAAAGGAGAAAGAAATGAGAATACTCATGTTGTATCCTTTTCACAATATTTTGCTAGTGTGTGCCAAAGTTATGTTATAGTTCCCCTTAGCGTGTGACTCCAGAGGTCTAGACAATGCAGGAAAGACTACAATTCTCAAGAGGTTCAACGGAGAACCGATTGACACGATTTCACCAACTCTTGGGTTCAACATAAAAACGCTAGAACATCGCGGCTACAAGCTTAATATTTGGGACGTGGGAGGACAGAAATCCCTAAGGTAATAATAATTGCAGATCGTAATTATTCATCAGTATCATCATAATATAGATGTTTGGGGTATACACACACCTTAACTGAACATTCTTTTTCATATGTTGACTTTCAGATCATACTGGAAGAACTACTTTGAGAGCACTGATGGTGTTGTGTGGGTAGTAGATAGTGCAGATACGCGGCGGCTGGCTGACTGTGGTCGCGAGTTGCGTACACTACTACGAGAGGAAAGGTTGGCTGGGGCAACTCTCTTAGTATTTGCTAACAAGGCAGATCTTCCGGGAGCTTTGTCCTTGCAGGAAGTTAGAGAGGTACCTTTAAGCACATTTTACACACTTTAACAAATAAAACCTACTCTATGTACTTGGATGTGATGACAAGATGTATGTATGCTTGCATATAAAATTTTTTTTTTATACAACATGAGTGGCAAAGAAGCATTTGGCCTACCTGATGGGAAACGGTTACCGTAGCCTATTTATGCTCATGATACCGAAGTAGCACTTGCGCGTTGCGACTCTGTGTTCAGAGAGTTATAGTGTGTTGGCAGCATAATAGGTTTAATCCCTCTGCTTCCAACACAATGTAACAATCCTCCCCCCTCCCCAAGGAGCTCATTACTGGAAACCTTATTCAACGCGTAGGAACACCACACAAAAAATTTTGTTATTTGGCTACGGACTTCTGTAAGGTGGAGGTCCTGCCCCAGTCGGGCAGCTCCGAATTCGAACGGGAAACCCGTTATGCCCTACCTCTCTTGCATATAAATCACTGTCCCTAGTAAAACATTTCTTCTCTTAGTAAAACTTTCTAGGTTCTATTAGACATGGCTGTATGAATAGAAGAAGGAACCAACCAAAGTCTGGTGAACCTGCTACAGTTAATATGGTACAAAGATTGGAACATTATATCATAACTATTCTTGAAAATTGTATCATGTGTTATTGCAAATCAGCCTTAATTGATCCAACACATATTTCTAGGCACTTGACCTGGACAGCATCAAAACGCACCACTGGCGCATACTCCGCTGTTCAGCAGTGACTGGTGAGAATCTTCTGGAAGGTATGGACTGGATGCTGGATGATGTCGCTTCCAGAATATTCACTTTGGATTGAAATATATCTCACTACCATATGGAATCTGTTGACTGTGCTGTAATTTTGTGAAATGTATTAATTTCTTGTGCTGTGAAAGATGACTTGTGCTTACAAAAATAATACTTAACTTCTCTTCTTTATTTGTGGAACAGTATGCCATTCCAGTAACTTGATTTTGCTTTGTAACTTTTAACACAAACATGTGAAAAAAACTGTGATGAGTTTATATAATAAATTTTAAGTAATAATAAACTCTCCCAACTAAGGTGTTTTTCATTGCTTTTTGAATAAATAAATATTAGTGGCTACATCTTTAAATAATATTTGTTTGTACAATATAGAATTGTCACATTATTTTCAGTGTAAACTATATATTTCATAAATTGTCTATTACACAATAATATCTTATGGTATAAGAATACCATACCATGTTTGAATGCCAATATGAACTCCATAACAATAACTCAATTTGTCTCTTTAGATATGACGTATGTTTGTAAAATAGTTCTTATTTACTGCAACCTCTAAAGGCAAATTGGTATCACTGGCAACGCGCGAGTGATACCCTGGTGTTGCAATCGCCCATAGGCGGTGGTAGCCGCTTACCATCAGGCGGAAGGCATGATCGTTTGTCACCCATGGTATAAAAAACAAAAAAACAAGGTAGCATGCTGCAAAACGGTTTATTCTTTATAATACAGTGTGCCCCAGGCTAGAGGCCCCCATGCTGGTGTCGTTAGGGATGTCCTTCCAAGGCTTGGGCCTCCAGGGTCTCAGGGTGGGGCTCTTCCTGTTGCGGGGGTTCCGCCGCAGGCACCTCAATAGTCTCTTGAGGGACTTCTGTTTCGGTAGGAGGATTGACTTGTTCTGGTTCCTTTGGGGGTACTTCATTGGGGGGTATCACTGTAATATAGAATTATGGCTATAAGAATTGTACAGTTTTTGCTACTGATGGTGCAGCATGGAATAACTAAAAGACCGCCGGATGGCAAGTTAATGCCGAAACTTCAAGTTGTATTCATAATTTAAACTAATGTATTCAGTGTATATAATTTTTGACTTTTCTTCACTTCAATCTGAGTTCAAATTAAGTCATGATATACACATACTTATTTAGTTAATATATATGAATAGTGTTATTGGAAACCAAAGTAAATACATCAATGAGAAACATTACCCCAGACCATTATGTCTTGGGACAAGCCACATATATATATTTTAGAGTGCTAGTGTAGTTTGTACAATTTAATTACTTTGTACAAAGTAAAATTATTATTGCAACATTATTATTTCGGAATGGCTGTTAGCGTGAACCTCGTTGAAGGCACCTCCAGGTTCCGGCTAAGGCTGTTACATAAGGCGGCAGGTCGGTACCTGTGTCGGGGTCCTCCTTGTTCCCGTTGTCCCCGAGGTTGTTGAGGGCGTGCGGCTCGTCCCCGTCGCTGTCCTCCTGCTCGTGCGCGTCGGCCGCGAACTTGTCGCGCTTGCGTCCCTTGTCCACGTCTTGCGTGTCTTTCATAATTTTATCGTTTGGTTCTAGAAAACACCAGATAAATTGATTGCATGTTGATATCCAGGTGTTTACCAATACGTTTGTCACACCACTAACTTTACCCTAAACTATAATATTGTGAGGGAACCTCTGAGATGTAATTCAAGAGTGTATGTGCCTGGGAATTGGATAGACTCGCCACTTTGTTAACTAAATAAATGATTACCATGCTAAACAGTACTAGAAACAAACTACAAGAAACAATAAGACACAAACTTGGAAAGGCAAAAATAATTTAGAAGTAATGGATACAGCACAAGTAGATGTAATAAATAAAATAAACCTATAACATCAACTATGAGGAAAGTGTTTTGTTTATGACATCAGTTGTAAATTTAAGAATGGCTGTAAAAATGTACAGCCATAATAAATACACAATATGGAAGTAATGTTAACATCATAGCACTGCATCCTGCCAATTAATATGCGAGTACAAGTGTGGCGCTGTACCTGTGGCGGGCTCGTGGTGCGAGTTGTGGTCGGGCTCGTGCCGCTGATTGCGCGGGCGTAACACGCGTTGCTCGATCCGCACCAATTCCTCTTGTACTTCTTGCCGCTGCTTGATCAAGCACTCTGCAACACGACAATAAAAAAATTCTTAGCTTTAGTAAAAATGTTAATTGCATATACACATTAATTGGGCTAATACTGTCGAACAAAAATACTTAGACACAAAAGAAAATTTATACATATTTAAAATTTAATCTACTCACTGCGAAAAAATTGAGGATGCTGTAAATTGCAACCCATATTAATGTACTGCTAATGGTCATATTTCACACCATGTAGTTGAAAGTAATATTGAACTTATGTGACAGATATTATAACTTACTTTCATGGAACTTTCTACTGGATACCAACTTTTCATTAGCCTTATCAGTCATCTTCTTGGGCAGCCAGTAAATATGAGGTTTGGCTTTAGTCAGAATGAAGTTAGCAAGGTGTTTTTGGGAAGCCTCCCATTTCTCAAACTCATGAACGCGTGCCATCTTGGCTTCTAGGGCCTTAATAGTAGCTTTCTTGTGTTCTCTCTCTGCAAATAGTGTTTTTCTCTCTTTCTGTTCCCGTTCCTTTTCTAACCGTGCCTGTTCTTCTATTTTGCGTTCCACTTGTGCTCTTTTGTCTTCCTGAAGTATAATGGACAAGCAAATATTATTTATTTACAATCATATTAACATCCTTAAAGTTTTAACCAATGGTTAAAATAATATACTTAACAAAATACACAACTATGTATAACACATAAAACTCTAGCAGAGTGCAATGTAATTGGTGGTAAAAAAAATAAAGTCAATGAAAATGCCATCTGTCACATTGGTACCAAAATATGTTTCTGGCAAAATGAGGTTGTGCCACACTTTTTGTGCCTACATATTTGGGGACCCTTGGGAGTTGAGAGTTATGGTAATATTAACCTTAGTTTGCAGTACAATTTCCTCTTGCTTGAACTTCTGTAGGGTCCCCAGCAGAGAGCCAAAGATGCGCCTGTTCCTAGTCCGTGCCTGCTCGTCATCTCCTTGGGCTCTGAGAACTGCTGCCCTTGTTGGCAACTCCTTGCATACTGCCGAGGGCACTCGAGCTTTCTTTACGTCAGGAACATCATCTTCCCCATCACTATCTTGAGAACGACCTGATAGTCTGAAATTGTGTTAGTTATAGTGAATTCTATCCTATCAACAAATGTGGAATTGTGGTGGGTCAAGATAAATGGAAGCATTCTGGAGTCGTAGATTGACTCTTAAATTTCAAACATACATGGTGAATAGGCCCAAACATGAAGTTCAAATAAAAAGATTATCTTATATAGCTGCACAGAGCAGATGCATTAAATTATGTCCATTGCAATCGAGTCCCTTGAATGCAGAAAATGAGTTTAACCAACAAAAGTAGGCAAGTCGATAAATAATCTTATAGCAAACCACTCTGAAACTGTTTTGAATCAAATCATTGATCAAAATAAAATATTCGTTATTTTTTACTATTCATAAAACTATTCCGTAAAATAGATATCTTATCAGAGAATCCGGCTGCAAATACCTGCTAAACACAGTTTTAGTTTCATGTTTCCTTTTGCCGAACTGATCTTCATTTTTGTAGTTGTTTGCGACGTCTGGGAATGAGTTACGGTTACCTAAGCGGTTCCCGCCTCTGGTATACTCTCCGGATGAATTAAATCTACGAGAAGGATTTATTTTATATTAGTAAAACAAAGCAAATCACTATAATAACAGTTCAAGTAATCACTACACTAACCTATCATTGGTGAACCGTCCACTTGTTTGAACGATTTTTTTTATATTTTCGTCTATTTGAAATAAACTACTTCGCTCAGTTTCAAGCTGAGTACGTAAAGCACTAAATGATATTGCTACTTCTGTCCCCATATTACTAGAATTAGTTTATAATTTGATGTTTAGATACATCAGCTTACACTGCCTTGGAATGAATGTATAAGATTTTTGTTTTAATTTAATATTACCACAGATGCAAGCGTGCATAAGCACAGAGTATAAAACAAAACTTGATTAAATAATGATGATGTAACGCATAGACTGCAGTATCATTTTATAATTAATATGAAATTTTGTATAAGTTATATAATAAATAATTAAACACATGATGAGATTATTTTCTTTACACATCGTCTTGAATTTTTAACAGTTTATTTTCTAAGGTACTAAAAAGGACTACTAAAAAGTTCGGCTACCCGGTAATAGATGTCGCTACTTCACTTACTTTGCACTAAGAAATTTTGATAAACTTTGAATTCCGACATATGATTATAATAAGGCTTACAACATCTTTGTCCCTTTGTAAAAGTTAACTATATGTTAGATTTTTTCATGTACTTATTTCTAAATTTGGATTTGACTTTAAGATTACCTATAAGTAAATAATCACGAGATTATTTAACATAAAATATATTGATGAGTATAAGCGGCCGACGTACTTACATTTATGATTTACTTTAAAATTATTGGCACGATTTTAAAACCCGATTTTAATCAAAATTATAGTAGGTATTTTATCAGGTGGTGCTCACTTCTCTGAAACTAATCTCTTCAGTGAAACCAATATATTATTCCTTTGATGCGTATTCAGCTACTCATGGCTGGTTAGACAAGTCGCTTCTAAACGAGATGGAATTTATTAAAAATAATAAATCTCCGAAATTCTTTAAGCAGGTGAGGATAGCAGTTTAATTTCACGCTTGCGCCCGCGCAACGTGGCATGTCAGCGGTAAATGTAATGGGTGCATCTATTGATCTTCCTTGATTAAAAACTATTCTGAGGTGGCTTTGGGAAGGGGCCAGGAAAGAGAGATAATTGATCTTATATTTCATCTAGATATTATAAGGACGGATGATAAGTCCTCAACTGAGTGGAAATTAATATTATACAGCATTGAGCTAATAGCATATATCTCTGGCAGAGATAAAGGGTGTTGTCAAAAGTATACGCTTGTAACTAAAGACTAGCAATTATCATAATGATTTGTACTCTAGTGTGTCTGGAGAGAACTGGCGCTCTATATTCTGCCTAACCCGTTCAAGACTTGGCGTAATGATATGATATGATGATGACAAAACATATTGATAAAAAAATATATATGTCTAATAAATAATTTAAGAATACTTTTATAGTAGAAAGAAAAAAAAAACTACAATTTATTTTCAAATGTGCTTTAATCTAGTCTACGAGATCACGGATGAGGATACCAATCACGGATAAGCAGACACACAGCAGCCGAAGAGCAATGCCTATGGAGGATTTTGGTGTTCGGATACCAATATAATTAGGTACCTATAATGATATTAATTAATAAATAAATACCTTGGGACAATTCCACACAAATTTACAGAGCCCTGTATTCAGCTTGTGTTATGGTAACTAGGCAACGATATATTTAATAGCATAGATATATATAGCCGTGGTGGCCGAGCGTTCACTCTTCTTTCAATATCACTCTCACACTTTCCATCTCTTGTAAACTTTGAATCCAGATACACAAACTCATTCACCTGTTCAATTTGTTCATCTCCAATAACGATATTGCACTCTGACACTGCCTCATCTCTTTCAAACACCAATACCTTCGTCTTCTTTACATTCATCTTCATTCCCTTTCTAATAAAAGCTCCACTCATAGCAGTTACCATCTCCTATATAGTATTAATATTCCTGCAATAAAAGATTCTAAATGAATGCGTGTATATCCAGTGTTCCGCAGGGATGCATGTATCCCAGTCTCTGGAGCAGTCTCCGTTTACACAAATCATAAAACACTGAGCTCACAAATAAAGTATGTAAACAAAAACGGTTAATTTTCAGCGGAGCTTACATCCTGAACGTGGCGTTATTATGAAAAAAGCAATTAGCTGAAATGTGCTTCTAAATCCGTTCCCTCGCGGCCATGCGTTCAGGCGTGCTATGAAAAATGGTCGCGTTGTTGTGTGTTGGACAGACGCGCAGACAAGTTTTACACTGGTGTAAGTGTAATGTCTGATATTTTAATCTGTAGGGAAGGAATATTCCCTTGTCTTCACATGTTCCAGAGATTTTCTCGAACCACTTCTTTAGGGGTATTTATTTCTTAAAAATTTTCGTACGCAGTATCGAAAATAACAAGTAATAATAAAACAACTAACTCTACAATGTATCCAAGTGAAAGTACTTTCAAAGATACAAACGATAAAATGTAAGTAGATTTTGTATGCGAGTGTACCAAGCCAGCTCATCGCACCTCACTGCTTGTGTTGTGAGTTAGTCCGGCGGGACATGTTTGTCGTCCGCGTGCGGTACAGTCGGTCACGGTTGCGTACCATAATTGATGGCCGCGAGCCTGATTGATGCCAGCACACGGAACTGCGCGGAGAGTACAGCGCGAGTTCCGGACGTTTCCAATGATATCGTGACCGACAGTTCCGGTCTGCTACGAACGAAGTATCCGCTCGTATGGATACCGCACAAGCAGCCGAACCCAGTTGAAATATTATTGTGTTCGGAGAACACAATAATATTTCAACTGGGTAGATATCGTAAACCTAGTATATAATTTAAGTATTTATTTGTAATGGAGTCGGTTTTGTAAATCAAAATATTTGAAATAATCAACAAGAGAAATAAATTTCACACTTGTACGTTTAATCATACTGTGTCTTAACATCACTATATATAATAAAATAAAATCTGTGCCGTCCGTCTGTCTGTACGCTATAAGCTACGGATAAAGTTGAATACTTAAGTATACCTACTGATTATCATGAGGTTTTCACCAAAGGGCGGCAAAGTTACAAGTAGATACTGTTAGATTTATTACTTTGTTAAGATTTTGTGTGAATTGGCTAAACCATTGGGTTAATTATTGAAAATTTCAGAAGAAGTCGTGTGAATGCTTTAATCTAAAACGCTACCTTCATCCAATAATTATTATATCTATCAGTGGCGTGGGGTGAAAAAAAAGAAAGGTAAAGCCGGACCAAAAAAATGGCTAACGCGTGAATAAGCAAAACGTCATATCTTAACTTGTAAAAAAAAATGCAATAAATTACATACCATATATTAGTGTGTTAGTTCACCTCCCAAAACTACGGCGAAATGTTATGTATGGTGCTTGCGTTGCGTTGTATGCAATTTTTCCATGCGACAGAACATGCTTGCTGTACAGTTGTAGTGTTCACCACCTTCACCATACACGACATTACTGGTATCATATGAACAGTGCATGTCGAGTATGATAAAAGTGGCTTTAAAAAGCCGTTATAAAGCACACGTCACTCACACGGGGGTTATAAATATACAGCCAAAAAAGAACTAAAATAAGTGAAACTTAACTTGCCAGCATCATCATCACAAACAAATACCAGCAGGAATACCGCAGTATTTATTTTTCTATACTACAAACCGAAAAACAAAATAACATGGCCATGACATGGAAAGCAAAATAACTTATGTAATTTTCAACTGCCGGTTATCCAATCGTAATTATCATACATAGAACTGTGAAAATGTTTGAAACACCCATCCTTACATCTATAATCAATTTTCATATCGGGACGAGCCCGTCCATGTTTAATGATATATTTTTTATTTTCGAAAGATTGTTCTGAGAACGAAGTTAACTCATTTGATAGGTAATCTGTAAGACAACAACCTATTTGTATTAACGCCGCCATTTCTAACCTAACAGACTACGTGACGACAAGAAACAAAAATAAACAAACAAACCTTTACGGTGAAACAAAACAAACACTGTGACAACACTTGGCAAGTAAAATTTCACTACTTTCGTTTTTTTTAAACCATATACCACAACACAATCAAGCTTATCACATATTACAATAGATAAATTAGCATAACAAAACAATCCGTGCAAATACGCGCGAAATAATGGCTAGATGAGGTCAATGATTGACTTTGATTTGATTGACTCTTGAATTGCTCTGATTGGAGGAAACTTTTCAAGCGAAACGAAACCTTAACCCCTAACAAATAAAGATTGGAGGCTATCTGAGATCGGCTTATAATCGCCGTTATATCGACGAATGGTTGGATGTGGTTGTAATGTCTATGTGTGCGTGAATTGCCTACATTTTAACTATTTGAATTCCCAATATTATGAGCGAGTTCCCCAGCCGCCTACTACGTGAAATCGTGTATGTGGGCGTTTGCGCGATGTCACATACATTGCGTTTTTGTATCCAGCATATTGGAGAATATTCTTACAAAGGGCGCAATGTAATTATGTCTTTTGCGATATTATGACTACATAGAATAGTCGTATATGAGCGCGAATCTGCCAAGGGAAGCCGGTAGGAATCGTGTTCTAAGGACGCTTCGCCACTGATATCTATATAATAATAAAACGAAGCCCAGTCTCGCGAACATTCCAAACCGATTCTCAATTTGTTTGACAATACAAATCAATTGTTTCTCTTGTGAGAATTCTACAAAAAGTGAAGGCATCAAGTTGATATACACCCCAGCGCCACCGATCAAAGTGTCCGACCACGCCGCAGCCATTTCCAGCTCCCGCCAAAACGACGAGCCGCCATCTTGTTTTGTTTGGCTGTCAGTCCGCGCGACATATTTGCCGGAACCGCCGCTAATAAAACGCTTATACTGATTAATTGCGACGCCGCATATCTCGTCACTGGTCACGCAACGTTTCAGCCTTTCTAAAAATAATGTAATATTCACTGAAAAATATCGTAGCAACAAAACGCGCGGAACTAAACGATACTTTTATCATGAAATGGCCGCGGAACGGATCTGTTTTAATTAAACTATAGCGTGGCGAATTTAATAAATCTTGTGCTGGCAAAACAAGCAATTTCTTTATAAATATTATAGTAAGCGTGCACGTACCTAGATATTATTTTTAGTCGTGACCATAGCTGACATTGCTCTACATGGAAGTATGCACTCATGATGCATGTGATATAAAGTAGATTGCCATCTAAGCTCCGAATATTTTGATCCATAAGCTTAGCATGGGCTTATAAATGAGGTGGGAATATGATTATACATTGATGGAAATCATTAAGTTTGACAACGGTACAGTACACAGAAGCTGAATGCACGTGAGCGAGCGAGGCGTAACACAGGGGCTGCAAATAATAATAAATAAGTTAGTGTAAATGTCATTCAAAACCTTAACTAAGCCAGACAAATAAAATCGACATACTTACATATCGTACTGGATATTAAATGAAATTACAATGCGTACGTATGTGTTCATATCTTGCCAAATTAGTGAACGAAACGCAGACTTAAGTAATGCGCGATGTCTCGTTATAAAGGCAATGGTCCATCGTGGCGGTACGCTAGATGTGCGGTCAACAAGGTGTGGCGCGCGCCGCGTAATGGTCTGCGGCGAGCCGAGGCTGCGCGTGCGCTGCGGATCCTAATGAGACGGGTTCTAAGTTCATTATCTCGGTAATCATGCTTGGACTTGAAATACGGGGACATTAACAATTTTATTATTGATCCGTTTTTCCACGGAATGACAATGACTGATCTTGTGTAAATTTTTGTAACAAATGTATAGGGGGTCCATTGGGACTTAGAGTCCTCACTTAATGATCATTTAGCATACAATGTTATCATTCTTTATAGTTATACAAGATATAACATATACTTGTATCTAAACTCCTGTAAGGGTCCTCGAAGCGGGCGGATAGCGTATCCTATTTTTGCCTAATAATTAATTTTAGTGGCGACTTCACAGGTAACAAGCCGTTCAGTTTTCTTCGCGGTGTTTTCCGACATCGTAAAGTTGCGTGATAATGTTCACTATTCGTTTAATGACCTCCCAGGATCAGTGTTACTGCAGTACCGCTTAAGCCATTTAACCCATCTATTTATGGTAACGGCAGATGAGATAAATCATAGCATCGGCAGTGTCAACATAAAGCAGCCTGGTGGCGCACGCTCGGGTGACCGCCGCCGCGGAGATGAAAGCGCAGTTCCGCGAACCGATGCTCTAGTGAGCGCGATGTCGCGCGCGACTGCCGCCCGCTGTGGTGAGGAGAGAGCTTTATAAATACTCGCTCGACATATTAATAGCGTCATAAGTGAATAAACTATACATGGTTGTATGTAATGGTTTATTGTAAGTACATATTAGATAATAATAAATTGATATAGTTGATAGTCTAATTAAATAAATAAATATAATAATAATAATATCGTCACGCCTTTTCACAAGGGTCCCCAAAGGGGTAGGCAGAGGTGTAGACAGAGAGATTTACACAGGTAGTACCCACACACCTACTTTCCGCCGTAATATATATTAGGTGTCAACGTGATAGATTGCAAGTCTATCGCATTTGCTCATTGCTTCTCAGACGTAAGCAGGTTTCCTCCCGATGTTTTTCTTCACCGTGGTGTGAGTAATCCCTGTACTTAAATTCAGAAAAAAGTCATTGATACAGTCGGGGTTCGAACTTGCTGTCTTTGTGTCGCAGGCAACTACTCGAACTACTCTGCCGTGGTGGCAGAGTAGTTCTGCTGTAGGCTGTCAAATAAATAAATACATTTTCTAATATAACAAATGTTAGGCAGTGAGGATATTTGTTAGTTAATTAAGACGTGCAGTTGGGAGAGTCGTGAAGCGATGTGGTTGAGGTTGTGCTTGTGAAGGCAGGTGGCGCAGTGGGGACGAAACAGGCATACAATGCTATGCGTTTGGAAGAAGCAGAGGAAAATCATATTATAAAAACGTAGACCAAATCGAATGAAAGGATTATAAGAAGGTCGTGTAACTAACGTGTGTTTGCCTCGCTGGAGGACGAAAAGCTCTAAGAAACAGCAATTTTTTTCTTTTTATTATTGTTAAATTTAAGATATTTTTGTAGATATATTTAGATTAGAGATTATTTTTGATCTTAATATGAGTCGGTCACAACTATGTCTGCTGAATTAGGACGCGTCATGAAATCAATGGCCGATGACTTGTGATTAACGAAGTGTTAATGTGTAGTACTAAATGGACTAATACCGTAATGTGTTCGGGCCAGTCGTGTGTCGCCGCAGCCGGCCGCGCCTCTGCCCATACTATGCAATACCTATTTAGGTGGCGATTAATTTAAACATAGCGCTATACTTAGCTATACTTAGCTATACTTAGCTATACGTCTATGCGAAATTAACGATATTGAACCGAGCATGGGACACCTCATTCCCTCTATATGTGTACCGCAGTAAGTATTACGTACCTAATTAAAAAATATATAACAATACGTTCCTAACATTAGAAATACGACACCGTTTTGTTCTTAATTTATAGAGTTTTTAATAAATCGAAAGTTAGACGTAGCGAGGCCATAAGATTGTATTTACTGTACGTTTGCTAAAAAAATCTTACAGCAATACAAATTCAGCGGGAATTTGTCCCCTATTTTCAGATAATTCCTTTAAATAACTAATTAAAATGTCACAGTAAGTTGAAATAAAACGTAACTAAATACAGAGGGCGCTACCAGTGGAGACCTGACAATAGTAACCGAAGACCCTGCATACCTCCAGGCGCCGCGTAACTAGCAACATGTGTGCAACCAGTAGCCGGCCGGCGGCAGTCACATGAGACGTGTGTTCGTCATGCTTGTCACACGCGCTGCAAGCAGGGCTGGCACGCGGGGGATAATCGATTATTCCCTTGGCATCTAAGTTCCCAATAAAGAAAGTGGCGCTCTATTCCTCTGCCAACCCGGTCAAGGACTCGGCGTGATGATATTTATATAAGTATGTCTAAACTAATATTACATACATACAAACATATCATCACGCCAAGTCCCTAACGGGGTAGGCAGAGAATATAGAGCGCCAGTTCTCTCTAGACATTCATCAGTCTCTTCATACATGCTTGTCGGTTTCGAGTACTCTTAACGTTCCTTGACTAATATTATAACTAATATTATAAAGAAGAAAAAACTATTTTTTGTTACGATTATACTCAAAAACCACTCGAGAGATATATTTTATATTTACTATTAGAAAGCTGCATGTTTATTGAGCATTATAGGAAAGGTTTTTTTGTCGAAAAAACGATCAATGAAATAAAATTACATGTGGGTAAAACCGCGGGGCACAGGTTGTATGTAAAAAAGAAAGGATATATTGTATATTATATACTATCTTATATGTATTTCATCAACGCAAAGATTGAAGGTCGAATCCCGACTGTACCAATGTTTTGTAACTTCTGTACAATTGTTAATGTTGCCAAGTCCTGATACATTTTCGATTGAAATAAAGTAAATTCCTTTAATATTTTTTTTTATTAATGAGACCACGAGGATTTACGGAGACGGAAAATATTGAGTAATAAAACCTTGCACAATTGAGAAGAAATTCATAGTCGTGTTTTCAGAGAAATGCTTGACGACGTTGGACTTGACATTTGTGATCTAAATACGAACATAGATTCTGAATGTCGATTTCGTTGATTTAATTCAATGAGAGTTTTTTTTATTTTTTACAATATAAATATCATTTTGTGCTTCAACTTTAACTGGGCGTATCTGATAGTATATATTTACTCGAAATATAATGTAAACTTATATAATTTCTAGCGCTAAAGCCTTACGTAATTGAAAACAAAAATCCCGTAGCTTGTTTCGTAGACCCTGACTAGATACCGTAAGCTACGCCGTAGGTGTCGTAGCATCGTAGTCAGCCCTACGGCCAGCCCGCTGCGCGGCGTCCTTTGACACACGATACCTGTCTCCTGTCTCCCGATGTTTGTTGCTACATTTTGATTCACTTATGTTCCTGTCGGTTAAAAAGTCCCGGGTCTCATAAATA
>JACCPG010008980.1:0-10331 GCA_016069955.1 Drepana arcuata
GTGGGTGTGTGGGTGCTACCTATACACCTCTGCCTACCCCTTCGGGGACCCTTGTGGGAAGGCGTGAGGATATATTATTTTTTATTTTACTATGTAGAAAGTATTATTAAACTAGATTTTGTTTTCATGTTGCCGCGATCAATGTCTCAGTTTCAATTAAAGTACAAGACAAAATCTATAAAGAATGTATATCTAGGTTGGTTCAGCCCCATCTTCGTTAACCCACACATGTGCGGCGTGTGAAAGTGTATGCAACTGTTGTGGTTGAATCCCCCCATTGGGTATAAAACGCGCATGCGCCATGTACACCACGCACTCCAGCGCAACATTCGCTTAACATAGCTATAGCGAATATGAAGCTTTTGGTCAGTATTGAATTTAAAGATTTCAAAATAAAATAAATATTTAAAAAAGGAACATTATAACGATACAAGTGTAAAAAACAATACTTTTGTTGAATAAATTAAATTAATATAGAATCAAAATTAAATATGAATTCATATTAAATCAAAATTAAATACAAATTCATTATTATAATAATAATTGTCATAACAAATGTCTTTTCAATTGCAGAGGTCTTCCTTAATCCTGGCCGTGGCTTTAAGCCTGGCCACGGCAGAGGAAAAGGCGGAGAAGGATACAAAGGCTGAAGAATCACAAGTGGAAGACACGAAGAAGGACAAGCGAGGACTATCAGAGTACTACAGTAGCCATGGAAACTTCGGCGGCGACGGCTATGGAGACGAACACCACGGCCACGAAGAACATTACAAGACTATTACTATCGTGAAGAAAGTGCACGTGCCTTACCCAGTAGAGAAGCACGTACCGGTACCGGTAGAGAAACACGTACCTTACCCTGTCAAGGTACCAGTGCCGCATCCATACCCAGTAGTGAAAACTGTCCACTTTCCAGTAAAAGAATACATCAAGGTGCCAGAATACATCTCCAAGCCGTACCCAGTGACGAAGCACGTGCCTGTTCCAGTCAAAGTACACGTCGACAACCCAGTTCCGGTGAAGGTGTACGAACACGTGCCTTACCCAGTGGAGAAACACGTTCCCGTTCCGGTCAAAGTGCCCGTGCCCCAGCCCTATCCGGTGGAAAAACACGTGCCGGTCCCTATCAAAGTACCGGTCAAGGTACACGTACCCTACCCAGTCGAGAAGATCGTCCACTACCCAGTGAAAGTGCCAGTCGACCACCCCGTACCCGTTCACGTGGACAAACCTGTGCCTTATACCGTGGAGAAGAAGGTGCCTTATCCCGTGGAGAAGAAAGTGCCTTACCCCGTCAAAGTGCCTTATGACAACCCTATCCCAGTCCACGTTGAGAAACCAGTGCCTTACCACGTGAAAGTGCCGGTACCTCACCCTTACCCTGTGGAGAAGGTGATCCCGTACCCTGTGGAGAAGAAGGTGCCCATTCCAGTCCATGTCCCAGTCGACAGGCCCGTCCCTGTTCACTTGGAGAAGCACGTTCCTTACCCAGTAGAGAAACATGTTCCTTACCCAGTCAAAATCTCCGTGCCAGTGCTTCACCACGAGGAGAAGCATGAGGAAGAACAGCACCAAGGGTATGAACAGCACCAAGGGTATGAACAGCAGCAAGGGTATGGAGACAGTGATGGCTACGAAGGCTACGAGGGTTACCAGGGCTACGAAGGTGGCCACGACGAGCACCACTAAAAGTACTGATCTCTTTGTTTTAGCTTTAAATGTGTTATCTTGTGTTTAGTTCGTCTTTAAGTATTGTTCTGTGTTTTCTCTTCGTAAGAATAAGACTTTATTCTCGGCATAAATTTGTTTGTACATCGAGAATTTCGTATAGATACATATATATTAGTTTCTATGCGGCATTCTTGCATTGTCAATTTGGGAAATGTCAGTTTGACAGTTGGTAACTATTTTTTTCTCTGATGCCAATCTGTTCGCACATACGACAAGTGTCAAGCCAAAGAATGGGATAGCCAACGCGCCGGGCAATAACAAAAGAGTGGAAAATTACTTCCGAGAAAATGGTTATTATTCTTGCAATTTCGTATTATAATGACTGGAACCGTACGTGTACTTATGTAAATAGTTAAAGTAAATGGGTGATGAATAATGATTAACGTTTTTTATTAGCAACCCGCATGTTAACGATCCAAACTGAATGAGAGTTACGAAAACCATAGAGTAACGCTAAGTTACTTATACAATAAATAATATTATTATACTTTTATAATACTTTACAGAATTGTGCATCAGTACTAGCATTTACAAAAGTTTTTGCTGGCGTATGTGATAACCCTGGTGTTGAGGCAGTATCAGGTGCGACGCATACCTTTGTCGTATTTAAAAAAAGTTATATTTTTCTTTAGAATACATATTTAAATAATCTGTTCCATTTCTAAACAAAATACGAACCATCTAGTACAAAAAGAATGAGAATGCCATTCTTAATTCAAAACCGAAAAATATTATAAAGCAATCAGATTTTACTAATTTGATAATAATATTGCAATGCTCAGTAAATTATTGACGACTTGTAACCTAAACTCAAATCTAGTAAGTTAGAACATTAATAATAATTCTTACATACTTAAGAAATACATTTAACACTTCTTATCGTCTTTATTCAATTCACAAAACAAGTGAACTAGAAACTAGAAAGTTCTAGAACTTTCTGTAAATTTAATAAGAGCGCACGTTTCGTAATGCAACAACCATTGCTCTGACGTAACTAATGTTTTATTTACCTTCTGCACCAATTATTTTTTAATTACTGTGTGGCAAGATATCTATAATATTTCAGTTCGATATTCAAATAAATTATTCACAACTGGCAGACGCAAAAATTGAGGTACTTTATATCTGTATAATATTTGGGAAAAAATTACTTAAATTGAACTAATAAACTCAGAAATCTATATTAAGAACATAATATACATTTGATATAGTATGTAAATAAAAATATCCCAGCTAAAATCGAGCCCACTACCTCAAAGCTTCGAGTAAGTGAACACCAAGCTGTCATATTTACCAAAGTAGCTGGCAGCGGTACAAAAGAAGAAAAGAAATAAATTTGCTTCTAAATTCAAATTCGAAATACAAATATGTATTTAAAAAAACAGTTCCTTGAACAACATTTAAAATGTAATCCTTCATACAATAATCGACTGTATCCAATTAGAGTAAGATCTCAAAATTATCTGTGAATGTAGGGCGATAGTATGCAGAATAATGAGGTTTCATGTAAATTGCCTACTCATAATTACCGGGCGGTTAAGAAAACCGCTTTACATAATGCTTTACGTAAGCAATTCCGTAATATTGTGACTTC
The DNA here is from genome assembly GCA_016069955.1 of Drepana arcuata. Classification (NCBI taxonomy): domain Eukaryota; kingdom Metazoa; phylum Arthropoda; class Insecta; order Lepidoptera; family Drepanidae; genus Drepana; species Drepana arcuata. The sequence continues at coordinate 3,326 of JACCPG010008980.1, forward strand.
GTGTCGCTATATCACTTACTCTATACTTAATAAATAACCATTAGAATTGCGTTGTTTATATAATCGTAATTTTATACGATATACGTATTAAGTTACGATATCATTCTCAAATGTAACAAGTTCCTCTTGCTCTGCTTTCATGTAAAATATGCGAATAAAAAAATAATACTTTCACGTCATTTCAAAGTAATTAATTCGTTTATTTCGATAACTAAAGACGTCAAATATTAACGATATTTACGGTATTATTAACATTTATTGAAAAAAAATACGAATTAAAATATTGTTAAACGTAATCGTATCTACATATGTGGTCACTACTTAATGTTTTTTTTTACCCGGCGAATAGTCAGGTTATTTCCGGGGTATTTCCGACTTTAATATTTTTTATCAGAGAACTTATTTTAAATTAAACCTACCTTATATACGGGATGTTGGCAGGAATGTGGTACTTCGCTCCAGGGTCGAAGTCTAGCTCTGAACGAAGAACCGGCGGCTTGATCCCTTGATACTGCTCTCTGTTGAACAACATACATTTTAAGAATGACGTAAGCATTATTCATTTTAACTACTACTTGTAACTTAATATTTGCGTGACATGCAACGTTCTAGGTATAAACATAGACGATATTTTTTTAGGTTTGTAGAGTAAGTCAATTTGTGGTATTCGAGGGGGTTATAAAGTCACAAATACAAGCGCATATTGCAATGGTATTCATACTTATGTTTAAGCATGAGTACGATGACTTATCACAAGAGCTTTACGGTGATCGAAGACATTTAAATGCAAGCCTTGGTGGCCGAGTGGTTCGAGTCATTGCAACACAAAGATTGCAAGTTCGAATCGCGACCGTACTAATGAGCTCTGAACTTAAGTTTTTTTTTTTATACGACAAGAGTGGCAAACAAGCATACGGCCCTCCTGATGGGAAACGGTTACCGTAGCCTATTTACGCTCACGATACCGAAGTATCACTTGCGCGTTGCCACTCTGTGTTCGGAGAGCTATACTGTGTTGGCAGCATAATGGGACCTCTGCGGCCAACACAATATAACAATCATCCCCCCTCCCCAAGGTGCTCATTACTGGAAACCTTATTCACCTCGTAGGAACACAACACAATAAATTGTGTTATTTGGCTACGGACTTCTATAAGGTCCTGCCCCAGTCGGGCAGCTCCGAATTCGAACGGAAAATCCGTTATGCCCTACCTCTCTCAAGTACAGTGATTAGTCACATCGCGAGCTTTACGGTGAAGGAAAACATCGAGGAAATCTGCATACGTTTGAGAAGGAATTCAAAGGAGTATGTATAGCCATGCTTGTCTGTCATGATGACATTTCAAATATATTATATCTCTGGCGGAAAGTGGGTGAGTGGGTATTACCTATACACCTCTCCCTTGGGGGGCACGTGTGGGAGGCGTGAGGACAAACGGTATTAACAGGCGACAAATCCCTATCTCTCACGTTGGCATCAATATGTGTTTTTGGCAATATATGTATGGGTTCATTCACCTTTGAAATACTAAAAATATAAGGTCATACGAGTATGTATCTTACGTGTGTTTAGATTACCTTTGACACGTTGGGTCACAGATCTTAGAGGTCATGGATGATAAATATCTTAAACTTTTTTTATCTTGTACATATTTATTTTTCAGTGACGTTTGTAAATGCCGTTCGAATGTCAAATTACGTGTTCAACCAGCTCATAATATATCCCTGTGCTAAGTTTCATATAGTTCCGTTCAGTAGTTTTGGAGTAAAGAGTATTTTAAGTCGATTAATTGTACATTTTAGTGTTACATATATTCTCGTTGTTTCCATAAAAAAATCTAACCTAAAGCTTACCAACCTAGCAGTCTAAAAGGCTCATACTTTTCTCAACGTCACGATGTACCTTCCTATCGTTTTTATTTCAAATATCTTCACGCCTTCCCACGAGGTCCCCAAAGGGGTAGGCAGAGGTGTGTAGGTAGTGCTAACACCTTTTCGCCGGAGATATATTTTAGGTGTCAACGTGACAGCGTGCTCAAACACGACTATACATACGCCTTTGAATTACTTCTCAGACGTATGCAGGTTTCCTCTCGATGTTTACCTTCACCGTAAAGCTCGTGGTATGATTTTTTTTTATTTGTCTTCAATAAAATTATTTCATCACAGTCCCTGGCTTGCATAGGCCTAGAATGTTAATTGGGATTGTCAGTGTGTTAATCCGCTACGTTGTTTTCACGTAACATAAAGCTTGAGCAAATTTAGGTTACATTTTAAGTGTAGATAAGGTAACACAGTACTTAGAAATAGCGATTTTATAAGCAACTAGCGGTTTCACCCATGAAATCCCTATGAACATCAGAGAGCTACCATTGTTTTTTTCTTAAAAATACTCAGTTAAAAGCTACAATTTTTTACTACATACATCACGCCGAGTCCCTGACGGGGCAAGAACTATATTAATGACAATTAAAAACAGATTTTTTACATGAACATACATACATACATATCATCACGCCAAGTCCCTAACGGGGTAGGCAGAGAGTATAGAGCGCCAGTTCTATCTAGACTTACATACCTCTTTCGCTTCGTCCACATTCATCAGTCTCTTCATACATGCTCGTCGGTTTCGAGTACTCTTAACGTTCCCGTCCTTCAGAGTCCGATCTATTTGATCCAGGTAGTTGGAACGTGGCCTTCCTCTGCCTCTTCTTGCACACACTTTTTCTTCTTCTTTCTTACTAATTCTTACTAAAAATATTGTATTTGTTTGTACAATATTGTATTGTCGTCGTAATTAGGAGGTATCCATAATGTATAAATACCTAACTACGGAATAATACGCATGCCATATCATAAGGTCAAACGAGAGATTCAATTACTATGTATGTAGGTACATTTAATAATATAATATATCCTCACGCCTCCCACAAGGCTCCCCTAAGGAGTAGGCAGAGGTGTATAGGTAATACCCACTTTCCGCTAGAGGTATATTAGGTGCCAACGTGACAGATGGCGAGTCCATCGCCGTTACTCAAGCATGACTATACACACGCCTTTGGATTGCTTCTCAGACGTATGCAGGTTTCCTCTCGATGTTTTCCTTCACAGTAAAGTTCCTGTATTTATGTTCAAAAAAACTCATTGGTACAACCGGGATTCGAAATTGCGATTTTTTTATTTACTCGAACCACTCGGCCACCACGACATTTTTTTTTATTTTGTTTCAATCGTGATCTACAAAAAATGAATTTGATATTTTTTTTAGAAAATCTGTTATATGGCAACGCTGTTTTCATAGGAGCGTCAACTCGCTACCGCTCACGAACAAGAACGCAGCCGGCACTTTTGCTTTCGTTAGAGAACAAAATTGAATCTGCTTGCCGGCAGTCAAGGCCGAGATGACCGCAATCCCATCACTTTCCTACGTTGAACTACTTTCGCCTTAACAGAAGTTACAAAATCATTAGAAGAATGGTTAAGCATAATTACAGATATTAATCTTTCTATTTAAGCAATAATTTTCATATAATAATTCTTCCATGGAGTTTCTTGCCGGTTCTTCTCCATGGAAGCGACCAACCCGAACCGTGCTTCTTCTTTTTCGACGTTTTATAAGTGCCCACCTGGGCTCATGTGAAATAAAAATATTTTGATTATGATTTTTGATTTGATTTTGATTTTGAGAGGAAAATAATGATGAAACATATGAGTGAATAACAAATATCTGGGGACAGTTGCACACAAATTGACCTAGTCCCAAACTAAGCAAAGCGTGTACTATGGGAACTGGTCAACGATATACACACTTATATATATTGATATATACATAGGACGTCCAAATGCAACAACGTTGATCAGATCGGTAATAAATCCCTGATGATCCCACTAAGTTACTTCACAACAATGTGACCACATTCCAATTATGAACACGTTCAAATTCCCACCAGGTCAATGACGTCGGATTAGGGGTGAACGACTCCTGTCGCTGTCTATATATAATACATAATTCCTGGTCTAAACCTGGTATAGACCACAATTAACGCGCAAGCACTGACCGAGAAGATAGTCTAATTTCATTGTCCGTTGATCCGACTCGCTTATGTCACACTTACGTGACCGGTATATCACGCAATATATAGGGTTGGCAACTAACGTGTTTGTTAAACAAGTATATTAAGTTGACCAGGGTTAAGTGACGACCGTCTGGTCTAGTGGTTAGAGCTCCTGACTGCGAAACTTGAGGTCGCGGGTTCGAATCCCACTGAGGGCAGATTTGTGTGATGAACACGAATATTTGTCCTATGTATTTAAGTATATTTATCTATCTATATAAGTAAATATATCGTTGTCTAGTTACCATAACACAAGCTTTGCTTAATTTGGGACTAGGTCAATTTGTGTGGAATTGTCCCAGGTATGTAAGTCGAAATGTTTTACTTTGTTTTACAATACGTCAGATTCTCTCATCGACTCAGATAAACGAAGTTTCAATATAATGTATATCCTCACGCCTTCCCCAAAGAACTACTTACCGCCAAATATATATTTTAGGTGCCAACGTGTCAGATGACGAGTCCATCGCCGTCACTCAAGCACGACTATACATACGCCTTTGAATTGCTTTTCAGACATATGCAGGTTCTCGGTGTTTTCCTTCACTGTAAAGCTCGTAGTGTGACTAATTACTTTACTTAAGTTCAGAAAAACTAATTGGTACAAACGGGATTCGAACTTGCGATCTGTGTCGCAGACAACTACTCGAACCACTCGGCCACCACGGCCTTAGTTTCATTAGTAGAAGTTTTATTAATATGTATAACTTATTTAATCAAGGTTTATTTAATGTCATTGTGATATGTCTTCCTCTTCTTCTCTTGTCCTACCACTCCTCTACCTTAAGTATTTCAAATATCTATGTTTTTCCTCTCAAAACAATTTCCAAAAATATGTTTTTCCCGATCATGAACATGCTACAGCCCTATACACACAACACATTAGCTGCGCACAATCGTGTTATAAGTAGTGTAATAAGTAGACTGTATGACAATGGGTCAGTTAGTGTTTTGAAATATGTACATGACACAGGTTCGTTAGTTTATCCGCCGTTGCCAAGAAAACAGTAATTAATGGCTGTAGCCCTCCACTTCTTCTGTAGAGGTTTCGTCATTCAGCTTAATGTTCCTTCACGCCTTCCCACTCCTTCTCACAAGAGTCCCCGAAGCAGTAGGCAGAGGTGTGTAGGTAGAGCCACAGTTATATTTTTAGGCGCCAACGTCATAAATGGCGAGTACATAGCTGTTACTCTAGTATAACTGTACTTATGTCATAAAGCTTCATGTCAAACGTACGTTTGCAACAATGCAAACATTCCTCCCGATGGTTTCCTGCACCGTAAATCTCACGATGTATTTATTTTGCATTGTACACCAACTTAGAAAAAATAATTGGTACAGTCGGGATTCGAACTTGCAATCTTTGCGTTGCAAGTCTACAATAACCACTCTGCTTCCGTCGTACTAAAATAGGTCTAATCACTTGCTTGTTTACCACCTCAGTGGTATAAATGCAGCTAGAATCTGCAAACGTAGCCGAAACAGACTCTATCTATCTATACGAATAAATAAAATTGGAGTGTCTGTATGGATGTATGTATACTCGGTGCATATACCAAAATATAATTATTTACAATTTTTATCTGTCTGTCTATCTGTCTGTTTGTTCCGGGTAATCTGATAGGATAGCTGATGTAAAAGGAGTACATATCATCACGCCAAGTCCCTAACGGGGTAGGCAGAGAGTATATCTCTTCCTCTTCGTCAACATTCATCAGTCTCTTCATACATGCTCGTCGGTTTCGAGTAACCGAGTAACCCTTAACGTTCCCGTCTTTGAGAGTCCGATCTATTTGATCCAGGTAGTTGGAACGTGGCCTTCCTCTGCCTCTTCTTGCACACACTTTTGCTTTGTATATCTGTTTCGTCAATCTTTCTTCACTCATCCTTTCTATGTGACCAAACCAACGTAACATGCCTTTCCTCATCTTTACAATCAAAATCAAAATTTAATAAGTTCGGATGAGTTCATCGATGATTTTGATGGGTTTGGCGGTGAGCCTGTCTTCGAGGTAATTGATGAATAAATCATCAGCTTTTTTTAACTAAGTTTTTTAGATTTGTTGAAAACTTATTGTGCGCTCAAGTAATTTTCTTACTTAGGCAAATTTTTATTTAGGAACTAAATAAGAACTTTTTTGTTAATATCCACGCGGACGAAGTCGCGGACACAGCTAATGCAATATAATATTAATGTGGTGATCGATTGTCCACTCACCTGAGTCTCCACCAATGGCAGTTGTACTGCTCCTTCCTGACGTCGCCCGTGAACACATCCCAGCGCCACTTGTCCATGACCAGGGCGAAGGGCAGGAAGGCCAGCTTGTCCATCGCCTGAGTGAACAGGAAATTGATGTCGTGCGCCGTGTCATCCACAGACTTCTGGACCAGGCCCAAGGTTTGGAGGTGACGAGGAGACGACACCGACAGAGCTATTGTCTCGCCTATCGCTTCGTGGAAACCTGGCAAGGAAAATGTTTTGTTATTAATAATAATGGCAACAAGACACCGTTAAAGCCGTGGTGGCCGAATTGTTCGAGTAATTGTATTGTATATTGCATATCCTCACGCCTTCCCACAAGGGTCCCCGAAGGGGTAGGCAGATGTGTATAGGTAATACCCATACACCCACTTTCCGTCGGAGGTATATTAGGTGCTAACGAAACTTTTCCAAAATAATATAATGTGTAGCCATAGAACCACATCTGTTCATTATTATTATGTAAAATCACATTGAATTAATTATTCGAATAAATTCGATAACGATTTAAAATCGAGCATTGAGTCGATTATACATGCAGTCGATTCGAGAGAAAGCCAAATGCGGAAGCGAGCTCAGTCTTAATAAATACCGAATGACGGAAACTGAGCTACAAGCATAGGTTTAGTTG
>JACCPG010008983.1:0-48744 GCA_016069955.1 Drepana arcuata
GCGTGGGCGTGTGTGGCGTGTGCGTGTGTGGTGTGTGCGTGTGTGGCGTGTGCGTGTGGCGTGTGTGTGGCGTGTGCGTGTGTGGCGTGTGCGTGTGGTGTGTGCGTGTGTGGCATGTGCGTGAGGTGTGTGCGTGTGTGGCGTGTGCGTGTGGTGTGTGCGTGTGTGGCATGTGCGTGAGGTGTGTGCGTGTGTGGCGTGTGCGTGTGTGGTGTGTGCGTGTGTGGCGTGTGCGTGTGTGGCGTGTGCGTGTGTGGCGTGTGCGTGTGGTGTGGCGTGTGCGTGTGGCGTGTGCGTGTGGTGTGCGTGTGGTGTATGCGTGTGTGGCGTGTGCGTGTGGTGTGTGCGTGTTATTATTATTGTGGTGTGTGCGTGTTTGGCGTGTGCGTGTGTGGCGTGTGCGTGTGTGGCGTGTGCGTGTGGTGTGTGCGTGTGGTGTGTGCGCGTGTGGTGTGTGCGTGTACTGGCATGTGCGTGGTGTGTGCGTGGTATTGGCGTATTGCGTGTGTGGTGTGCATGTGGTATGTGCATTAAATGGTGTGTGCGTGTGAATGCGTGTGGTGTGTGTGCATTATTATTATTGGCGTGTGCATTGGCGTGTGCGTGTGGTGTGTGCGTGTGGTGTGTGCGTGTGTGGCGTGTGCGTGTGGCGTGGTGCGGCGTGTGCGCATTATTATTGGCGATATTGTTATTGGTGTATTGCATTAGTATTGCGTGAGGTGTATTGCGTGGTGGCATGTGCGTGAGGTGTGTGCGTGTGTGGCGTGTGCGTGTGTGGCGTATGCGTGTGAGGCGTGTGTGTCATGTGCGTGTGTACCGGCACGCTGTAGTGCTTGGCGGCGGCCGTGGCGGCCCAGAGCCCGGCCTGGCCGAGGGCGCCGCCCCCGCCCACGGCCGCGCGCACGCTCACCACCACCTGCGGGCATACGGATATCTTCACGCCCACCCACAAGGGTCCCCGAAGGGGTAATCTACTCACTAATCACTGTACTTAAGTTCAGAAAAACTCATTGGTACAGTCGGGATTGGAACTTGCGATCTTTGCGTCGCAGGCCACCGCGGCTAATAGTTTTAATAATGCCATTATTAACTTACAATAATTGTCTCTACAACACTATTTTAATCGTTACCTACATTGTTAGTAAAATACATAGTATCTCGTGCTAGCTGTTCTCGCCCACATAACATTTGACTCATACATCTTTTAATACATTAAACATATCCTGTATGTTAATCCACCAAATAATCTATCCCTGTGCCAAATTTCATACAAATCCGTCGAGCAATTCTGGCGTCATTGAGTAATAAAATTCTCAAGAAGTTTACCATTTATAATATCTGAAGTACCCACCTTGTTAACCCTGGACATGACAGCAAATATGGCCGCGTTGGTGATGACAGTGACAGGTATGCCGGCCGCACTCAGCCGCGCGGCCATCGCGTGGCTCTGGGGACACCAGCATACTTAGTGTCCACGAACACGCATACATAGATACCTTGGAACAATTCCACACACATTGACCTAGTCCCAAACTAAGCAAAGCTTGTACTGTGGGAACTGGACAACGATATACATAGATATATAATGACAGGACACCCAAGACTATGACAGAAGAAGAACAGGTATTGCATCAATGCTACAAATATGGTCAACTACTTACTTGCAATAATGTTCCTTTATTGGGGCACCGGGCACTGCCGCCAATGGCTGTAGCCGCGCGCGCGCGCGCGCGTGTGTGTGTGTGTGTGTGTGTGTGTGTGTGTGTGTGTGTGTGTGTGTGTGTGTGTGTGTGTGTGCGTGTGTGTGTGTGTACCTGCGTCTTGCGCGGTCCCTCGGCCAGCAGCAGGCGGTAGGGGCGCGGCGCGGCGCGCAGGAAGCCCTCGAGCAGCGCGCCGCCGCCGCAGCCCAGCACCAGCTCGGCCGGCTGCAGCTGCTCGCGCGCCTGCCCCACCACGCCCGCCCAGCTGGCCTCCAGCTCGGCGCGCAGCTACACACACACACACACACACACATTGATGAGGCATCGCCCCCACCACGAGGCAGAGCCTGGTGGGCACATGGAGGCCAAACGCTTCGAAACCCTGAGCTACTACTATCGATACTTAATTTTAGCACGGTTCGACAACTGGTCTTTCCCTCCGCGTGCAATGATGAAGACTCCCACCGCCAGGTGTCAACACAAGGTGGGCGACATTGGGACCGAGATGTCACTGCGGAGGTTCGAATCCTACCAACTATGTTGCAACTGTTCGATGGCATAGCGAGAGGTAATATTGGAACCGAGGCGCCAGGTTTCTTCTCCTAGTGGTAACTATACTTTTATATTTAGTACGTGACGTTTAAAAAGTGTTCCCTGTCGCCATTGCGTCCAAAGATTTTGACTTTAAGGGCCATTTTTTTCACGTAAACTGATCGCGACACAGCCCCAATGCGAAAGGTATATTGGACCCTAACGTCTCCCACACACAGGACACAATAGGATATCGGGAATCTCACATCATCGTACGCTTAGACTGTGAATTGGCTCCCCTAGCTCTTACTAACCTAACTCTTAAAGTCGTGGTTCCACAGAGTATGGTAACCGCTTACCAAGCGACGAATTGATTCTTTCACCTATTCATACTCCTACCCTAGAGAGCACGCCACTAATTGTTAAGGATAGGTATGAAAAGATCCTGCAGGTTCGACAACACGCGAGTGATACCGGTGGTGTTGCAAGTGTCCATTGGCGGTGATCGCTTACCATCAGCCGCATTTAGTTTGCCACTTTAGTGGCTTAAAACTCTATTAAGAGACTTCTTTCTTCTTCGATCAGTGGCGTAGCTAGGTAACCAAAAGCCCTGGGGCAAAAAATGTACTAGGGCTCCAGCTAAACTAAAATCGTTCGTTCTGTCTTCGGCGTTCTCCAGATTTGCCGTAATCCAGGTTCGTCCGAGGCCTCCGGGCACTTCCCCGTATCCCTGTAACCCTGCGGCCTCGCCCCAGCCGCTGGCTGTAGACGAGGGCAGTTACCTCAGCGATCTGGTCCCTGATGGGCTCCCTTAGGTCGTGCCCCGCGGGCCCCAGCGTGGCGCGCCGGCTGGGCGCCGCCAGCACCAGCCGCTGGAGACTCTCCGCCGCACCCTCCGCGCTCTGCCAACACGGGCACGTCCCCACAGAGGTAGGCAGAGGAGAGAGGGGTAGAGAACCTATTATATATTCTATACTGTTTTTATAATTACTGCGGCAGACCGAACCAAAACCACTTACAAATTAAGACAAACCTTACAATCCCCGAGAACTGCGGCCATTGCATCATAGTATAGTAAGCGACGACCTATTGTCGGCCCTACGCTGTTCCCCCATACTTAAGTACTAACGCTGTAAGATAATAATTTTGCTATTGTATGCCTAATGGTTTGAAAAGAGTAACCATGGAGTTCCTTGCCGGTTCTTCTCCATGGAAGCGACCAACCTGAACCGTGCACCGTATTCGACATTTTATAAGTGCCCTAGGCATAAGTGAAATAAAATATTTTAATTGGATTTGTGCGAGCGTCACGCACTATATTTCCGTGCGGGTGACAGAGATAGGTAATAGCAGGTCAACGTATGAAATTCTTGCTCCGCGAGAGTACTATAGCATTAAATATCTCGGGCGTTAATGTCTCTGGTGGCCTGTCTCTCTCGGGGTCGCCATAGGGTCCGGGGGCTACCTGGTTGGCCACGGCCCGCTGCTCGTCCCTGATGGCGCGCAGCACGCGGCGCACCATGAGCGCGGGCGCGGCCAGCTGCGGCAGAGCGCGCGCCAGCCGCCCGCCCACGCCGCGCACCACGCCCACCAGCTCGCTGACACACACACACACACACACACTTACACCACCGCCACTAAAGGCCTCCTTAGTTCTCTACTATGATTATGAAAATATCCTCCCCTGTGTCTGTCTGTTAGCTAAAAAAACAGTCTATGAGAATTCAGGTGTATTGGTGAAAGAATTTGTGTAATTAACTATGACGCTATGCTCTACTATGCTTGCGAAGCCAGGGTGTGTATGTCTGTTATCCTTCAGGAATACAACTTACAAGGCGTTGGCGTTCTGTGACTCACTGATGATTTGCTCCAGGAAGGATACGGTGGCCAGGGCTATGTTGAGGGACCCTTGCAGTTTCCTGTGAAATTATAAGCAACCGTTACTGTACTAAACAGGATATATTATTATTATTATTATATTTATGGGTATGTCAGAGGAAGTATGAAAATAGCTTGAATGCAGTCGAGATGCGATCTCTTCGAAAAATGTGCAGTAACGATATTAGATCGAACCCGCAATGAAGAGATTCGCAAGTCAACAAGAGTGAATGAGGGCGTGATTGTAAAGATGAAGAAAGGCATGTTACGTTGGTTTGGACACATAGAAAGGATGAGTGAAGAAAGATTGACGAAACAGATATATGTATGTAAGTCTAGAGAGAACTGGCGCTCTATACTCTCTGCCTACCCCGTTAGGGACTTGGCGTGATGATATGTATGTATGTATGTAGGATATATTAACCTACTGAGCTGCAATCAGTTTGTTAATGCATCCACTGCAATGGTTTGCAGTGGTCCAGCTTTCAGTACTTACGGTTTTAGGTCCAATATCATATTCAGCTGGGTATAATATTATACAACACACGTTGCAAGTTGGAATTCTGACCACGCCAATTATTTTTTTCATATCTTAAGAACAGGCATAAGTAACACCGAGAGCTTTACGGTGAAGGAAAACATTGAGAGGAAACCTGCATACGTCTGACAAGACATTCAAAGGCGTATGTATAGTCGTGCTTGAGTAACGGCGATGGACTCGCCATCTGTCACGTTGGCACCTAATATACCTCTGGCGGAAAGTGGGTGTGTGGGTATTACCTATACACCTCTGCCTACCCCTTCGGGGAACCTTTGTGGGAAGGCGTGAGGATATTATTTATTTATTACAATTGTCATATTTTCTGGCCACGACTTACCCATTTCTGATGTCAGAAACGAATTTAGCAACCAAATGGACATATTTATCATCCAGTTCTTTGGCACCTTCAACTACTCCCTCCTTGGGGGTCATTTTGTTGTTTAAAAAAATGTCACGTAATCTAGATCTACATACGGATCTTCATATCTCGCTAAAGAGACGAATAAAATAAACTTTTCACTTCATGTACAAAACACACTTTTCCGACGAGAATTGATTGAGAAGACAGCTGTCTAATTGACGTTTAAAATCATTCGATTTTAAAATAAAACTACTATTTGGAAAAGAGCTCTTTGGGTATACAAGCCAGAATATTTAATCTAAATTGATACCTTATTCCAAGGACTTTTAACCAGCACATTATTTTATTTTTATATATAAAGAAACAATCTAGCTCTTTTTAAATATATATTTGCTACACATAGAAACTTTTATCCGTAGCGTAATATTTCCCAAATTATATGCGATATAGAATAAAATCTTTTTTTACAGACATTATCCGCTTATATTTTAAATATTTTGCTTAGTTTATTTATTCCATGATCCTAAATATTCTATGCACGTTCTAAAAATGATTTCTGTACGGGAATTACTTTATCTGTCTCAATAGTTTTACGAACTACCTTCATTACGTAGTTTTATTTTGAGGGTAGCAGTTTTTATTAAATTGCAATGAAATTAAAATGTCCCAAGCAAATGAAGACTGGGAGATAACCAAATATTTACTCACCAGGAGTCTATTCGAAGATATGTCAAGTGAGTCATTTATATCAGAAACTAAATATTATTGCTTTGTTATGAATAGTTGTGGAATCATGTACCTTCACGCCTTCATACAAGGGCCCATCAAAGGGGTAGGCAGAGGTGTAACACAGCGTCTGTTTGCCTGAGTAATGAATAGGTGTCAACGTGCCAGAAGGCGAGTCCATCGCCGTTTACATTTATTAAGCCAAGACTCTTACTGGGGTAGGAAGAGGGAATATTTATTATTATCATTAAGACATACAGTCCCCTTTTATTCCAGGATCATCATTTTCAGAAGAGCATTCTTCTCTGGAGGATTCCTTTCAGGAAACTACCCCGCAGTCATATACGATGGAATACGAAGATGATGCATATGATGAGCTGAATGAATATGGTAAGTATATCTTCACGTCTTTTCAGAAGGCATACCCTTCTGTGTAGTAGTTGCACACACACACACACTCACCCACACACACACACCTTTAATGTACATATTATCACACCATAGCCAAGTTTTACAGTGAAAGAAATCATCGAGAGGCAACCTGTAATCCTGCGTTTGAGATGACATTCAAAGGCGTATGTATAGTCGTGCCTGAGACGGCAACAGGTCGATCAGTTTTATATACACATAGTTTTCCTCGGCCTCTTTGTGTATACACTTTCGCATTGCTCGTTTCTTTCTTCACTAATCGTGTCAATTGGTATATATGTTTGTACATATTTTGGATATTAATTAGTTACCTACAAACGTTTACATGATCACGCAGAGAGAGAGAGAGAGATCATCACGGGGCAGGCAGCATAGATAGAGTACCAGTTCTCATAAGAATAACCTATCTCTTTCGTTGCGTACACATTCATTAGTCTCTTCATATATGCCCACCGGTTTCGAGTACTTTTGAGTTCAAAACTCACCATTTTTGATGTTACCATCCTTGAGGGTGAGATCAATGTGATCTATGTGGTCTTCCTCTTCCACACACTTTCGCTTTGTATGTCTGTTTCGTCAATCTTTCTTCCCTCTTCCTCTCTATATGTCCAAACCAACGTAACATGCCTTTCTTCGTCTTTACAATCACACCCTCGTTTACGCCAGTAGCTTTGTGCATCTATTCATTGCGGATTCGATCAGAATTCGTTACGCCGCATATTTTTCGAAGTGAGCGTATCTCAACTGTATTTAAGCTATTTTCTTGCTTTCTCGAACATTGAGTTATTTAAATATTTTTCAGGATCGGTAACATCTCAAGAGTTTTCTCACTTCCCATCAAATGAGCTTCGTGAGAACTCTTCACCAGATAGTCCCTTACCACCATCTCTGATTATCGAAAACGAAATTGATAAGCACGACGAACCTCAAGAATTTTACATAGAATTAGAAACACGAATAAAATATTACTATAGAATGATCTTTTTTGGAGAGGAGGGCAAAGATCGTGATGCTGAGATTAATGAACCAGTAGATGGAGAAGATGACTCGATTGAAGCAAATTCGACACCTGAATTCGTTTACGGATCACCACTACAGATAACATATTATAACGAGAGTATTCCAGCATCTGATATAACATGCTGTAATGAAGACAACGTTGTGTTTGACTTATTAAACAAGTGTAATGAAAATGATGATTTAAATGAAAGCTCTTTTAATGTCATTAACATAACTCGAGCAGAAATACATCGCGAACCTTCAAATAGGGAATTGAATCAAAGTCTAGTCTATGATGCCGTTAATAGCCCAATATTAGCGGCCGTCTCTGTAGCAAGTGTGGAAGGAAGAGAGAGGGAAGGAGATAACGGTGATGCTACACTGGAAGAAATTATAAGTAAGTTTTTTTATGAACTTTCGAAAGAAGAATTCAGAATAGTGTTTCCAAAATGGCAATAATACATTTTAAATACGAAAAAGCTGGTCTAATTCAAATATATATTGCACATTTGTTAAATTTCAGATCCAGGCAATGACCCGATGAATAAATCCATAGAAAATGCTGATATTGAAATGATGAGAGGCCAGGAGATACGCTCTCGACATTTGATGTATCACAATGATTCAAATGTCAAGGATGTAAGATTTTCAGATACCGTTAATATTATGACTTCAGATGAAGATTTACATTTGAATGTTGGTAATATGGACGTGATAAACGACACCGAGGTTCAAAGTAATTTTTATGAAAATATACGGAGTTTTTCAACACCGAAAGGTATTGGTAGGAAGCGAGCGCGTTGTGGTCATGTTTCTGGAAATAATAAAAGAATTAAGTATACGAATATGGCAACACAAACTGCTATTGAGGATTCAATAGAGCCAAATTCTGCCTGGAAGCAGATTTTCGTGGGCATTCCACGAATTTATACTTTATGTTCATGTCAAGATCATGTTTGTGCTCGTTGAGCGTTGTATGGCGCGGGCGTTGATTTAGAAAAAAAATATATACTCGTATAAATTATAAATTCCACCTTCAGCAACAATACAGTCAAATATTTTTTAATTCGTCTTGGGTTTTTTATTCATAATGAGAACAGAGTCGGCAATATTATTCGGCAAGACAGGGCGCTATGGCGCTCATTAGGGGAGGCCTATGTCCAGCAGTGGACTAGAGTGGGCCGATGATGATGATGATGATTATGAATTAGAAAAAAAAGTTACAATAAGTACTTTATGCTCTTTATTTCACGTAAACTAATAAAAAACCGACATGCTTGTAATTTTGAGAAATTATAGATTGTATGTTTTACCAATTTCTTTATTTTTTTTTATCGTGTTCCATAAATAACGTTTACTCGAGCGTTTACCGGATAATCTCTATTCTCTTTTAAAAGAGATTGATTGATTGATTATGAAATCAATTTAACTTTTCATGACTAATAACCAACTTAATTATTATAGTCTGGCCACTGAAAGCGTGACCTGAGAAATCGCGGCAAATTTAAAAAATCTTTACATGGTATTACTAACTATAGTAGGAGAAAACTGTTTTGGTACTTGACAATTTTTTTTTAATAAATTATTTTCAAACCGAATGATTCCACCATCTATTTAAATGTTAAATGTACAGAACTTATGCGGTGGGTGAGCAGCTCCTTTTGATGTCGGAGACTGTCATGGATGTGTGAGATTAAAAAAAACAAGTAATAATATTATATAAATGTAAATTTATTTATTAAACCATCATATAGCTACTAGCGATGAAACATCTCTTTGTCTTTTATTTGAAGTTTTATCAGACAGACAGACTCTAATCATCATACTCAAAATCAGAGTCCAAAATTCAACCTCTAAGGACTCGTCTGTATCAGAGGAGTCGTCATCACCTACACTTATAATAAATGGTTCCAATACTTCTTCTGTTATTTGATCTCTTTGTTTATATTTATTTTCCACATTGATTACATGGTCTGTCATTTTTTTCCAGTCTTCTGCAGTTATTCGGCCAAAAGAGGCTTTTATGAGAGATTCTGTTTCTTTTGCAGGGAGATTGATATTTATTTTTGCAATCATACGCTTAGCTGTGCTCCATATCAGTTCGATCGGGTTGAGGTCGCAATGGTAAGGTGGCAGTCTTAGTACCTCATGGCCATATTGTTTTAAAAGTTCATCAGCTACATACAGGGGTTCAGGTTTATGTCTGTTTACTAAGCATAACAATTCGGCTTTCGTTAGATAATCTTCGTAGTTTACTCCATTGGATGTAAGCCATTCTTGTATTTCAGCTTTTCTTGTTTGAGTTGTAGGTATTTTATTTTGTTGTACAGTGTGGTAACTGGCATTATCCATCACAATAACACTGGGTTCATTCAAATTTGGTATCAATTTTTCTTCTAACCATTTATTAAAGTTTTCTGCATTCATATCATGATGATAGTCTGCTAATCTTGATTTTGTACTGAAAACTAACAGTGCATTGGGTACAAACCCTTTCTCAGAACCAGCATGAACTATTATATATCTTTTTCCTGAAGAAATATGTTCCAATGGGCTGGGTTGCGGAGCACCACATGTTGATGGACCTTGCCAGGACATTTTAGGTTTATAATTTTTGTGTACATAAGTTTCGTCGAGATATATTATTGGTTTTCCTTGAGCTCGTTTAATAGTTATTTCACGTAGATAGCGATGTCTCCAAGCAGCAATATCAAAACGTTCAATGAGAACTGTTCGTTCATTTTTATTTTTCTTAAACTCATATCCATTGTCAATCAATATCTTACGCAGAGTTTCTCTGCACCCATTAAAGCAAATGCTAGAACGTAATTCTTCTAACAATGTCCGTAATGTCGGAACCTCCTTTCTCACAACATAAAATTCATTGATTTTATTTCTAATTGCATCCACATCAAAACTGTCTAAACCCGAAATCGAGCTTTTGCGAGGACGTTTTTTACCTGGAGGGGACCACACGCCCTCATTCACAGATCCTTCCTTCTTAATTTTTTTTAATGTCGTGACACCGACTTCTGCAAAATAAAGGGTAATATTGGTTTATATGAAGGTTCTCAACAATTTGACAATATGAAAAACACAATGAACTCTTTTTTTTTACCCAATCACTAATAATAAAATTAGACATGAAATAATTTTTATCTTTGAATACCTACATCTTTCTGAAACTAAGTAAATAAATTATTATAACTCCAAATTGATGCAAACACGTACCCGTTAGTGAAGATATTTCTTCTAGGAACTTAGTCTGAGTTTCTATCAAAGATTTCTTCTCCAAATTTCTTAGTGTTTCTACAGTATTTTTAATGTCGCCGAGTCCTTGAATATCTCCAAGATTATCTATAAACAAGAATTAGTAACATAATATTGTAAATACAAAACATATAATAATGCATAGAGTAATAATACAAATATTAGGTATCATGATTACAAAGTCGTACTAACCTAAGAAATCCGAGATCGCAAGTAAACATTGTTGTTTTTCTTGGAAAACAACTTCTTGCTCCACTTGTTTTTGTCTACACTTACTAATCATCGTATTTAGCAATTTCCTCACGTTACTTTTTAATGTTTTACCCATGATAAAGCAATAAATTTAACGCAAATATGAAATCGTAGCAGAACACTGACATTGACTGACATATGTTTGACGTATCTTTGGCAGATTAATAATGTTGCCATATAAAACTTTTAAGAAAAATCCCAGGTCACGCTTTCGTTGGCCAGACTTTAGCATACAATACTTCTTATCCTTCATATTTAGTAATGACGCATTGATTTAATCCTCTGCTGTGTCGATTAATGTAAAATAATAGTCAGTGGGATGAATAATAAATAAGTAAAAAATGAAATATAGTTGAGAAAGTGAAATAAGAAAGTTTTAATTACCGAACCAATGCAGACAGCAGAATTTAATCTACCTAGTTGAACTGTCAACAAAGGCGAGTCAGCCTATCTGCTGTCAAATTGTTTTTAAATCGATATGTGGACGTACAGATGTTTGTGGCTCAATAAATAATAAATAAATGCATTGATGACTTAAAAGTTGTGTATTAACGCTTATTAATATATTTAGCATGTATGAAATCGGGATTCGGCGTTGTAAAGTGTGTGTTTAGCGTAATGTAAGCGGCTATTGTGTCGCAACGCTCCAGTGGCTGTTTAGGCCGGAAATGTCGGGTTTAATCTATCAATTTCTTCAAAAAACTGCATAATGGACCTTTCGCCAGACGAGGACAACTTCCAAGGGCGTTTGCTTCACCAGGTACTCAATAAATCGCATTCAATATCGATTCATAAATTCGCACTTATTTCTAACTGTTATTGTATATTAGGACGGCTACGAGGTGTTACGAGGTCTCTTGTGTCGTGAAAACACTTTCCCGATGCAGTAACTGCATTATGGAATTACGAATTAAGTAATATACGTGTTTGCGCTAATTAGATTCGTGTTAGTTATTTATTACGAGGTATGTTTAATATATCAATCTTCACATCTTTCTACAGGGCTAGAAATGCCCAAATTTATATGGTCAATAGACCTTTGAATGAAGCAAAAATGGCGTGTAAGTTTTGTGAGGTCCTAAGTATGATTATATTTGTATAATAACAATAAAATTGAATAAGAAGTGAAGATTTCATAGACTGAACTATATTACACAATTTACAGACATTTTAGTACTTTAATATACAATGCCAATGATTTTCAAATGAGGGTTCTAAGGGGTAGGCAGTAACTACACCCTCACCTTTCCCTGTAGATATATTTTAGGTGCCATTGTGACAGGTGGAGAGCCCATGACTATTTCTTCTAAAGCACAACTATATGTAGGGGTGTGAGACAACTAGATATATGTGTTTGGGTACGACTCCTGTTGTAGATATGACTATGGGTACAATTGTGACTGTTTGGGAGGTGCCAGTGGCAGGCTACCTCCTCTTTCAGTTCATGTGCTTTGTAAGTTTTTCTACTATCATGTAATTAAGTTATGTGTATTAGGTACTGCATTGTCTATTTGGTACAGTGGCGTAGCTACGTAGCTAAGGCCCTGGGGCAAAAATATTAACTAGGGCCAATTATGCTATTTTTTTTAAAAGTGGCAAACAGCATACGGCCCACCTGATGGAAAACGGTTATCGCAGCCTATTTACGCTTACTAAACCTAAGTATCACTTGCGCGTTGCCACTCTGTGTTCAGAGAGTTATACTGTGTTACATAATACAATAACCCTCCATAGTTTAAACATTAAAATTGGTTTGTTCCGTATACAAATATAATATATCCTCACGCCTTCCCAAAAGGGTCCCTCGAGGGGGTAAGCAGAGGTGTATGGGTATAATCCACACACCCACTTTGAATATTTACGAATATATCTATCTAGAAATGTTTGTGTGTATATCGTTGTCCAGTTCCCGCCGTACAAGCTTTGCTTAGTTTGGGACTAGGTCAATGTGTGTTATGGTCAGGTCCCAAGGTGTTTGTGTCCCCGCAGGCCGCCCTGTGGGACAATGTGGAGCTGCTCCAGGAGTTGCTGAGCAGCGGCGCGGAGGTGGACGGCCGCGACGGACACGCGCGCTCGGCCCTCCACGCCGCGGCGCTCTGCGAGAGGAGCCGCTGCCTGCCGCCGCTGCTCGCCAAGGGGGCCCACATCGACGCGCAGTCAGACGCCCACACGGGCGGGAAGGTATGCATGCCTATGATCCATGGAACTGACTGTATGGCAGCGGTCTGGTCTAGTGGTTACAGCTCCTGCTTGCGTAACTTGAGGTCGCGGGTCCGATTCCTGCTGAGGCCAGAGGTGTGTATACATACGTCTTTGAATGTCTCCCGAAGCAAATGCCTGTTGCCGTAGGAACTGTAATTTTTTATTGAATATGTATCGTTGAATGATATAGACTGATGAATGTGGACGAAGCGAAAGAGGTATGTAAGTCTAGAGAGAACTGGCGCTCTATACTCTCTGCCAACCCCGTTAGGGACTTGGCGTGATGTATGTATCGTTCAATATGTGTAGCCGGTAGCTACGCCACTGCAACCCCGTAGGGCTAGGCGGTGCAGTGCCCCGGGGCAAAGGGCTCTGACTTACAAACTATTAAACATTACTCTCACATTAGGAGTATGATTAAGCCGGATTCTAGGAATGAGACTTAAATAATGGTAACTTAGTTTTAATTGTATTCATTTAAGTAAGTTACAATGTGTATTTGGTTTTTAATTTTATTATGGAGTCGACTGAATTACGACGAATCTGGAATACGGTGAATTCGGAATACGGCGAACACGGAACAAACGATTTTTAATTTATTAAACAACGTTTTGCGACGTATTAACGAGTTTATTTGAGTTTGAGACCCCCGTTTATCTTGTGCCCCAAGGCCTTTGGCTACCTGGCTACGCCACAGGTTCCCTGTGTCCCTTACGTTGAATAAAATATTCTTGACTCGTCGGGTTTCGAAGTCGGAGTCCAAAGTGAGATGGTTGTCTCAAATCCCAGACAGCGCTTCACATAGCGGCGGAGCGCGGCCACGTGGAGAACGTGAAGACTCTGCTCGCCGCTGGAGCAGCGCTGGATGCGCTGGATGCGGGCGGCGACACGGCGCTGGCGCTGGCTGACAGGAACTGCCACCGACACGCCGCGCATGCGCTCAGGGAGGCTCGGGGTGAGCAACTCATGTACTACTGACAGGCACACGCAGCCTCACTGGAGCACACACATGGCACTGCGAGTGCAGTGGGCTGGTCCTAAGGTGAGTCAGGAAGGCAGGTGGGGCACAACGGACCTCCCGTCCACAATAGCAGGCAGCCTGGGGCAGTACCTCCGCCTTACAGGAGGTCGCACACACATGGCACTGCGAGTGCAGTGGGCTGGTCCTAAGGTGAGTCAGGAAGGCAGGTGGGGCACAACGGACCTCCCGTCCACAATAGCAGGCAGCCTGGGGCAGTACCTCCGCCTTACAGGAGGTCGCACACACATGGCACTGCGAGTGCAGTGGGCTGGTCCTAAGGTGAGTTAGGAAGGCAGATGGGGCACAATATTTTGTTGTAACATTGCATCAGAGTAGAAATTGTAAGCTAATGTATATTTTTAGAGCCAAGTTTTATATTCCTGCATCAAAGCTTCGGATATAGCAGTGATAGAGATGGCTAATGGACCGGTGCTGATGAGTGAGGGAGATACCAAACCCATGTATTCCATTTACCGCGCTCTCTAAACGACCCCTAAGCAGGTTTGGTGAGATTATAGCGATGAGAAATGTCGAAATGAATCAAATATCAGCGCTAAGGTATAGGACTTAAGGATAATATTCGTACGTACAAGCTATGTATTTAAAATCCATCGTTGAAAATAAATATCTATATTTAGACTGATAGAGCATTAATAGCCGACTGTACCAATGAGTTTTTCCGAACTTAAGTACAGTGATTAGTCACACCACGAGCTTTACGGTGAAGGAAAACATCGAGAGGAAACCTGCATACGTCTGAGAAGAAATTCAAGTAAGTTTGGATGTTTGCGGTTCTTTCACGGCAAAACGGCTGAACCGATTTGGCTGAAAGTTGAAATGGTGATAGCTTACACACAGGAATATGACATAGGCTTTTTTTTCCAAAATTCCAAAGCTACTTTTACGAACTCCACGCGGGCGAAGCAGGGGCATAAGTTAGTAATAGATAGTTTTAAGTAAACACGAGCACACTCACATAAGTTGTGTAACTTGATATGTGACACCTCAGCTTAGATCAAGGTCGCGCCGGTACTATTGCAGTCCGGGAGCTGGCGGACGGTCTGTTGTCTTACCATAGCCTGCAGTTTTGTTAATAATAATAATAAACACCTGCGACAATTCCACACAAATTGCCATAGTCCTAATTTAAGAAAAGCTTGTGTTATGGCAACTTTGTAATAATAAAATAATAATATATCCTCACGCCTTCCCACAAGGGTCCCCGAAGGGGTAGGCAGAGGTGTTTAGGTAATAGCCACACACCCACTTTCCGCCAGAGGTATATTAGGTGCCAACGTGACAGATGGCGAGTCCATCGCCTTTACTCAAGCACTACTATACATACGCCTTTTGAATGTCTTCTCAGACGTATGCAGGTTTCCTCTCGATGTTTTCCTTCACCGTAAAGCTCGTGGTGTGACTAATCACTGTACTTAAGTTCAGAAAAACTCATTGGTACAGTCGGGATTCGAACTTGCGACCTTTGCGTCGCAGGCCACTGCTCGAACCACTCGGCCACCACGGCTATTACGGTGTATACGGTAACTTTGTAAACGATATATTTACTTATATACATAAGTACGCAGGACATCCAAGCCCTCGGCGACCAGTCAGGAGCTCTAACAACTAAGCCAGAGTGCCGTCCATTATCTAGAACGAGAGTGGCAAACATACATACAACCCACCTGAGGGTAACTCACCACCACCACCTCAGGCCCCCGTCTCCCACAAAGTTAGTGTTACATTTCTATTGTAACCTGTATGTTTTACTTTGTATGGGACATCAGTAAACATATTTGATTTGACCGATTCATCATCATCATCATCATCATCATCATCATCACTGCCCGCAGTCTTTCGCAAATCGTCATCCGATTTGATTTGGCCGATTACCGCAGCCTATTTACGCTCACGACACCAAAGTATCAATTGCGCGTTTGCCAGTGTTCGGAGAGGTATACTGTTTTGGCAGCATTATGGGACTAATCCCTCTGCTGCCAACTCAATATAACAATCCTCCCCCTACCCAAGGAGCTCATTATTGTAAACCTCATTCATCGCAGGAACACAACACAATAAATAGTGTTATTTGTCTACGGCCTTCTATAAGGTGCAGGTCCTGTCCCAGGCGGGGAGATACCTCTCTAGTACTACTATATATACTTCTGTACCTCTGGTGCTTCAAGAAGGAAGGAAGAAAGAAGAGAAAAAGACAGGTGCAAGGTCGCCACCGCATACGACCCTTAGTGTCAATACGCGGTGAAACAGTATTGTAATCGAATCCGCAATGAAGAGATTCGCAAATCAACTGGCGTGAATGAGGGCGTGATTGTAAAGATGAAGAAAGGCATGTTACGTTGGTTTGGACACATAGAGAGGATGAGTGAAGAAAGATTGACGAAACAGATATACAAAGCAAAAGTGTGTGCAAGAAGAGGCAGAGGAAGGCCACGTTCCAACTACCTGGATCAAATAGATCGGACTCTGAAGGACGGGAATGTTAAGAGTAATCGAAACCGACGAGCATGTATGAAGAGACTGATGAATGTGGAAGCGGAAGAGGTATGTAAGTCTAGAGAACTGGCGCTCGATACTCTCTGCCTACCCCGTTAGGGACTCGGTGTGGTGGTATTCCAGTACATCAGACACACACACACACACACACACAAATTAGCGGTCTCATTGCCCTCGGCGATCTCTTAAAGACAACCTTTTGTACTAGCTCTCGGCCTAACTCCACTTAGTTTCGTCACAAAGCGATGAGATCCGCTCGATGCTGACTAGACATTAGGGTGTGGGCTCAGTATGCGCGGCGAGATGACAAGCGCGGGTTTTTGGGGTATGGTTTAGGCACTAATGTTGTACGGGGTGCGAGTCAAAAGGATTATTTTGTATTCAAATTATGTATATATATTTTGGAAAATTATGTTTTATTATTGCCATTAATTACGTGTTCTAGGGGGAGGAATCAAGCTGTGTCTTTCCAAATATCACTTACGGGGGAGAGTGGAGGGGAGGGGTCTCAGCAAATATCACGTAAACTTTTTCTAGCAGAAAACGCAGGAAAATTGCGTGAAAAAATATTTAAAGAATAAAATATGTCCAGTAGCAACAGTCTGTAGTATTATTATTATTTTTTTAATAAAAGTAAGTAGCATTAAATCTTTTCTAAATTGAAACTGTATTAAGGAAAGGGAGAGGGAAGCGAGGAAAATGTTACGAAATCTCACTAAGGTTAAAAGGAGAAAGGAAGAAAAAAAACCAAGGTTAAGGAAAAATTATCAAACATGCTAAGTAACTAAAAACTAAAATCCAACACGCACACACATATCAAAACGCTGAATCGCTAAAGGTATACCATACACGATGGAGGTACACACCCACTTTCCACCAGAGATATATTTAAGGTGCCAACGTGGCAGATGGCGAGTCCATCGCCGTTACTCAAGCACGACTATACATACACCTTTGAATGTCTTCTCAGACGTATGCAGGTTTCCTCTCGATGTTTTCCCTCACCGTAAAGCTCGTGGTGTGACTAATCACTGTACTTGAGTTCAGTAAAACTTACATACATACTACATACATACATATCATCACGCCGAGTCCCTAACGGGGTAGGCAGAGAGTATAGAGCGCCAGTTCTCTCTAGACTTACATACTTCTTTCGCTTCGTCCACATTTATCAGTCTCTTCATACATGCTCGTCGGTTTCGAGTACTCTTAACGTTCCCGTCCTTCAGAGTCCGATCTATTTGATCCAAGTAGTTGGAACGTGGCCTTCCTCTGCCTCTTCTTGCACACACTTTCGCTTTGTATATCTGTTTCGTCAATCTTTCTTCACTCATCCTTTTCTATGTGTCCAAACCAACGTAACATGCCTTTCTTCATCTTTACAATCACGCCCTCATTCACGCCAGTTGATTTTCGAATCTCTTCATTGCGGATTCGATCTTAGATCAGTAAAACTTAACAGCCGGTATTGTTACTTGCGATCTTTGTGTCGCAGGCAACTGCTCGAACCACTCGGCCACCACGGCCCCGCGTGCAACTGTCAGTCTATGGCAAATCGCTCCCCGCTCTCAGTGCCACCAGACCTTATCATTTGCGCTACTGAATGGCGAAATTCAGTATGTATAGTGCCGTCCGAGGCGGCGGATGCTCGTGTCTCACTCGGGGTCAAGTGTTTACGTTACGAGCGATCCTAACCTTTATAAGTTATTGGTGTGACTTTGCGTGAGTCAGTGATAAAGATGTGTTGTTCGTGCTCATACTCTGGTACATAGGTCGCAGAACACTAGTATCATCATCAACATCGTCATAGATTTAAGAGCTGGGTCCTTGTCGGTGTCTTTGATACCTTGGAACCACAAAGGTCTCGCACTGCGCGAGTCCAAAGCAGTTTTCTTCCGCGAACGCTCAGGCTGTGGAATGAGCTCCCCGTTGAGGTTTTCCCTGGAGAGTACAGCATGGAGTTCTTCAAGAAGGGTGTGAAGGGATTGCTGCAGGGTCGCAGCGAATACCTCTGGTGTTGCAAGCGTCCATAGGCGGCGGTAACTGCTTACCATCAGGCGGACCGCATGCTTGTATCCACACGTGTGGTGTATGGTATAAAAAAAAGTCTGCCTACTTGCTTCTGTCCAGCACAATCTATTTGGCCTCGCTTTACGCCATGAGAGACATTTTTTTTTTATTAATCTTGGTCTTCCTCTCTTCCCCTCTACCTTTCCTTCTAAGATCTTCCTCAAGAAGCTATCATGTCGGTTAAGGTGGCATCATAATGAATACACCTACCTATATATACGGGATCAAATAGATCAAATAGATCGGACTCTGAAGGACGGGAACGTTAAGAGTACTCGACACCGACGAGCATGTATGAAGAGACTGATGAATGTGGACGAAGCGAAAGAGGTATGTAAGTCTGGTGAGAACTGGCGCTCTATACTCTCTGCCTACCCCGTTAGGTACTTGGCGTGATGAAATCTCGCCATCGCCTCTCGCCGAGGGCGGATGTTTGTGTGATGGACACAAGGATTTGTACCTTCTATCTTAGTACGTTTAGTAATTTTTGCATAGAACAAATATGCTTATAAAGTTTCGCATCCACGAGGACGCGCCCCACTACCCCCCTATAGTGTACAGTGTAAGTGTGCAACCTTCCACTAATGTGCGAGTATTGTCGGTACACACTGATTACCTATGAGTGCATACGCACACTACAAGAGCAATGTTCTGTAACGCAAAGATCGCTAGTTCGAACCCCGAATGAGTGTAGAAGAGGCAGAGGAAGATCACGTCACGTTTAATCCAGGTAGTTTGACTACCTGGATTAAATCGATCGGACGCTCAAGGACGGGAACGTCAAGAGTACTCGCAAAGACGAGCATGTATGTAGAGACTGATGAATGTGGACGAAGCGAAAGAGGTATGCAAGAGGGAACTGGCGCTCTACTCTCCCTGCCTACCCCGTTAGGTACTCGGCGTGATGATTGTTAATCTTTCCACTAACTAAAAAAGGCTACGCCGCTAAGCTGAATCGGATGAAACTTGACACAGATATACATTATTAGCTGGAGTAACACAACTATTTTTACCTCTTCAAATTCCTATAATATATATATAATATATCCTCACGCCTTCCCACAAGGGTCCCCGAAGGGGTAGGCAGAGGTGTATAGGTAGTACCCACACACCCACTTTCCGCCAGAGGTATATTAGGTGCCAACGTGACAGATGGCGAGTCCATCGCCTTCAAATTCCATTTGCGTGTAATAGGAAACCAAAGAAAAAAAGGCATGTTACGTTGGTTTGGACACATAGAAAGGATGAGTGAAGAAAGATTGACGAAACAGATATACAAAGCAAAAGTGTTTGCAAGAGGAGGCAGAGGAAGGCCACGTTCCAACTACCTGGATCAAATAGATCGGAGTCTCAAGGACGGGAACGTTAAGAGTACTCGAAACCTATATACTCTCTGCCTACCCCGCTAGGGACTTGGCGTGATGATATGTATGTATGTAGGAAAGCAATTTAACCCGGGGCGCACCTAGTCAATAACATTAGGTATGTGTCCTGACATCCAAATATAGCAAAGATCTACCACCGCATCTCTCACCATCGACGGGGAATTCATCCCCATACCTTGGAACCACAAAAGCCTAGCACTGCGAGGTTCCAAAGGAGTTTCCTTCCGCGAACGCTCAGGCTGTGGAATGAGCTCCCCGTTGAGGTTTCCCCTAGAGAGTGCAACTACACGGTACTATCGGGATTGTAACACCGTAAAGCTCGTGATACATCACGAGCTTTACGGTGTTCATCGTACTTAAGTTTAGAAAAACTCATTGGTACAGTCAGGATTCGAACTTGCGATCTTTATGTCGCAGGCAGCTCGAACCACTCGGCCATCCCGGCTTATATAAAGGTCCTTTATTAACGGTGATATATATCTTAAATCTATATACGAAGCGAAAGAGGTATGTAAGTCTAGAGAGAACTGGCGCTCTATAATCTCTGCCTACCCTGTTAGGGACTTGGCGTGATTATATGTATGTATGTATGTGTATATTTTTAGGCGGTGGTAACTGCTTACCATCAGGCGCGCTGTTAGCGGTATTAAAAAGCGTTATAAATAAGCTCGCTATCGCGTTTATAATATGTGTAAAGATACTGTTTGTCTGTCGTCGCTAACAGCAAGAACGAGTTCTCTGTTCCGGAGTCTCACAAAAACTAATTGCAATCGCCTTGAATATATAAGATTATAGTGGACTAGCTTATGCCCACGGCTTCGCCCGCGTGAAGTTTTCAGCAAAACAGCTTTTTTATCTGTAGTATTAATGTTTATTTTTTTAATAAAAAATATCCTATGTTACTTGTAATACCTCCAAGAATATGTGTACAAAGTTTCATGATTTATTTATTTATTTACAATTAGCACGACAACGTGGTCATTTACGCTAATGTGGAGGTATAAGTTAAAAAAAAAAATTACGATCGGTTAAGTAGTTTTTACGTGAAAGTGTAAAAAACAAAGTTACATTCACATTTATAATATTAGTTAGGATAACAAATACCCACATAATAATATGTATTTACATAAGAATTATGTATACTAATATGTAAATATATACTAATATTATAAAGCTGAAGAGTTTGTTTGTTTGTTTGAACACGCTAATCTCAGGAACTACTGGTTGGAATTGAAAAAATATTTTTGTGTTGGATAGTCCATTTCTCTAGGAAAGCTTTATCGTTATATAACATCACGCTACGACTAATAGGAGCGAAGCATAAATTAATAATGTTGCAGGAACGGGAAAGAATATTCCTTTTTGAGAGCTTCCGTTGCGTGCGCTGCGTAAACGGTTTAAGTTACACAAATATCATGTATGAGGGAATTGTTCCTCTTTAAAAGTTCTAAAAAAAAGTCCTCGACAGCATATGTCTATCTTTTAAGATTGACTCACTATAAACTTTTTTATGGCAATCAAGTCCGCGATGGGCTCCTGAACTACTCAACCGATTTCAATAAAATTTGCACACCGTGTGCAGTTTGATCCAACTTAAAAGAAAGGATAGTTTACATCACAATTGGACCCGATAGGTGGCGCTGCGATCGTGTTTCGGGAAATTTTACTTTTTCACCCGGGCGAAGCTGGGCGGGACAGCTAGTATATATAGAAATAGAGACTGATGAATGTGGCCGAAGCGAACGAGGTATGTATGTCTAGAGAGGTAGGGCATAACGCCTGGGGCAGGACCTCCACCTTATAGAAGGCCGTAGACAAATATGTAACACTATTTATTTTGTTGTGTTCCTGCGGGGAATAAGGTTTACAATAATGAGCTCCTTGGGGAGGGGGAGGATTCTTATATTGTGTTGGCAGCAGAGGGATTAGTCCTATAATGCTGTCAACACAGTATAACTCTCCAAATACAGAGTGGCAACGCGCAAGTGATACCTCGGTATGATGAGCGTAAATACTAGCCTTACGGTACTTGCTCTATATTCTTGTTTGTCACTCTTGTTGTAAAAGAAGAGAGACCTACTGTTTCTATTCTCTCTGCCTACCCCGCCAGGGAGGCCACTTTTAACAAAAAGTGTTCTTTCCTGTAATATATGTTAGTCTATGTTAGTCTGTAAAGATGTCGCTTTGTAATGGGGAAAGAATAATCAAAACAGGTTGAGTAGTTTTTGGTATTTAAAAGTGAATCGAATCTTATCTCTTTATTAACGCGGCTAAAGTCGCGCGCCTAACCTCTGTTTAACGACCGCGCGGTGTTTGCTTAACTTGGCATACTAATCGTTATGTATATTAGCAATACCCGTTTGTCTTAGAGTGGGTTTTAAAGTGTCGCACTGTTGTGAAATAATAATGTTGTGTAATGTGACGTCAGCGGGCGTTTGTGGTCATTTCTTTTATTGCTAATAGTATAAACTAGCTGTGCCCGCGACTTTGTCCGCGTGAAATTTAACAAAAAAAAATTGTTCAGTTTCTAAAATAAAAGTAGCCTAAGTTACTCCTTTTTATATCAGCTATCTGCCAGTGAAAGTCTCGTCAAAATCGGTCCAGCCGTTTCAGAGGAACAAACAGACAGACAGACAAAAATAAAAAACAAAATTTTGGTATAAGTACCGTTGTATACACGGTACTTATACCAAAATTTTATTTTTCATATGCAGTTAGTAAAAAGCGGTTATTTTGATATTACAAACAGACACTCCGATTTTATTATACGTATAGATAAAAAAAACCATGATGGCCGTGTGGTTCGAGTAGATGCCTGCAACACAAAGTTTGCAAGTTCCAATCCCGACTGTATCAATGAGTATTTCTCAACTTAAATACAGTGATTAGTCACACCACGAGCTTTACGGTGAAGGAAAACATCGAGAGGAAACCTGCATACGTCTGAGAAGACATTCAAAGGCGTATGTATAGTCGTGCTGGAGTAACGGCGATGGACTCGCCATCTGTCATATTAGCAACACCTATGCACCCTTGTGGGAAGGCGCGTATTATTAATATTATAAATGTAGACGAAGCGAAAGAGGTATGTAAGTCTAGAGAACTGGCACCCTATTCTCTCTGCCTACGTTAGGGACTCGGCTTGATGATATATATGTATGTATGTAATATTATAAATGTTATAGTTTGTGGGTCTGTTTGTATCTCTTTCACGCCAGAACTGCTGAACGCAATTGAATGACGCTTGGCACAGAGATAGATTATTGGCTGGGTTAACACATAGTATATTATTTAATGAAGCGATTCGCAAATCAACTGGCGTGAATGAGGGCGTGATTGTAAAGATGAAGAAAGGCATGTTACGTTGGTTTGGACACATAGAAAGGATGAGTGAAGAAAGATTGACGAAACAGATATACAAAGCAAAAGTGTGTGCAAGAAGAGGCATAGGAAGGCCACGTTCCAACTACCTGGATCAAATAGATCGGACTCTGAAGGACGGGAACGTTAAGAGTACTCGAAACCGACGAACATGTATGAAGAGACTGATGAATGTGGACGAAGCGAAAGAGGTATGTAAGTCTAGAGAGAACTGGCGCTCTATACTCTCTGCCTACCCCGTTAGGGACTTAGCGTGATGATATGTATGTATATTATTTAATTCTAGAACTACCATTAAGAAACATTGTCATGCGGGTAAAACCGCGGGACGAACTAGTACCCTGGATGTAACATGAGGCGTAGCTACCACTAATGACGTGATCAGTAATTACTCGCTACGCCGCGCGGCACGTGACTGCTAACAGGATTCTATTCACTTCATTTGATACTACAGACATACCACGCTTCGTCCACATTCATCAGTCTCTTCATACATGCTCGTCGGTTTCGAGTACTCTTAACGTTCCCGTCCTTCAGAGTCCGATCTATTTCTAGGTAGTTGGAACGTTTTTTTTTGTATACATCTAGAGTGGCAAACAAGCATACGGGCCCATCTGATGGAAAACGGTTACCGCAGCCTATTTACGCTCGCAATACCGAAGTATCACTTGCGCGTTGCCACTCTGTGTTCGGAGAGTTACACTGTGGCCGCACAATGGGACTAATCCCTCTGCTGCCAACACAATATAACAATCCTCCCCCCTCCCCAAGGAGCTCATTACTGGAAACCTTATTCACCGCAGGAACACAACACAATAAATAGTGTTATTTGGCTACGGACTTCTATAAGGTAGAGGTCCTGTCCCAGTCGGGCAGCTCCGAATTCGAACGGGACGGAACGGGAGACGTGGTCTGCCTCTTGCAAATAGACTTCACGCCTTCCCACAGGGGTCCCCGAAGTGGTAGGCAGAAGTTTGTACGTAGAGCACACACATCCCACTTTTCGACGGACATATATTTTAGGTGCCAACGTGACAGATGGCGAGTCCATCGCCGTTACTCAAGCACGACTATACACACGCCTTTGAATTTCTTCTCAGACGTATGCAGGTTTCCTCTCGATGTTTTCCTTCACCGTAAAGCTCGTGGTGTGACTAATCACTGTACTTAAGTAGTAAGGCTGTATAAATTGTGGTTTGCAGGCAATTGGCAGGTCATTGGCCTCAGTGGAAGACATGCCACCTTTGCCTCGTAAGAAGTTGAAGTACCGTTAACATAATAGGCATTTTTTTCTCACGTCTAGTTGTAGCCTACGACTATGTCCGCGTGTTTTATCCCGCCCAGCCTCCCCCTAGCCTATCGGGTGCTATTATAGTGACGTAATAGGCCTATAGTTGGACTTTAACAGTGCATGGGCTTAAGCTACATTCAATTCCATACAGTTTTAGCGTGACACTAAAATCCTTATGTTGGCTGGCTTGTGTTGGCTTGTCTTGGAATAAAGACCACGTTCCAACTACCTGGATCACATGGATCGGACGCTCAAGGACGGGACGTTAAGAGTACTCGACACTGACGAGCATGTATGAAGAGACTGATGAATGTACATGCTCGTAGGTTTCGTGTACTCTTGACGTTCCCGTCCTTGAGTGTCTGTATGCAGGTTTCCTCTCGACGTTCTCTTTGACCTTAAAGCTCGTGTTATCTACTAATCTATTGTGACGCCGTATTACAGCGTATGTTAAATGCTTCATGTATCAATCAAATTGATATCGTAAATAAAGAAAGAAAAAGTGATTTCGTGATAAAAAAAGAACTGTAATGCTCAATCGATTCCGCGCCGCCGCTCAACAAGCGCGCGCTCTCGCGGCGCACGAAGTGGCAGACGCGGTTGCCGTGTCCGGCGACGCGGACGCCGCCTACGAAGCTAAGGACTACTTTCTCGATGACGTCACTGACCCTTGGGAGGAGGGAGGTAAATTAGTATAAGCCATCTGGACACTTGGTCATTATTTGGAGCAGCCCAGGAACGCTGGGTCTGGTGCCAGGATTTGCTCGATGTCCCGTGATGTCAGGTCCCCTGGCTCTAGAGCCAAGAAGCCCGTGCCTGATCGATGGCCTCAAGATTTGGCCTAAAGACCTTACCCTCCTTTCACCCCCAGATGCCTTGGAGCGCGAGCGCCTGTCCCAGCACGCGCAGCTGCGCGAGCTGGTCGCGCGGGGCGAGGCCGGCCCGCTGAAGGCCCGGCTGGCAGGCCTGGGCGCGGCTGCGGGCCTCGTCGTGAACCTCACCCCGGGCGGGGCCAACACGCTGCTGTATATGTGAGTGTTGGTCTCACGTCAGCATCTGCGAAATTAACATTCCATGATAACATTTTCGAAAAGGCTATGGAATCGGTAAGGCTTTTGGGATTGGTGCTTGGTACTCGTGACTCCCACAGCCTCCAGGTTCCCTCCCATCCCGCGAGTCCTGGCCGCGCTCAACGCTCTCCTGAACCAGAACTCTGACTGTGTTTGTGGATGCGTGGCTCAAAATATTGTTGGAGTGCAAAAATTTGGAGCTAAAAAAAGTTAAAAACAGATTTAAAAAAAACAAAATGGAGTTCTTCAAGAAGGGTGTGGAGAGATTACCTTTAGTTCATGCTCTCCTGGTAGATTCTTAAAGGTGTTCCCTAGAGAGTGCAGCATGGAGTTCTTCAGGAAGGGTATGGAGAGATTACCTTTAGTTCATGCTCTCGTGGTACATTCTTATTCAGAGAGATTCCTGCAGGGTCTGCAGCGCACGTTTACCACCCGTGTGTTATATAAATGTTGACCCACCCCCAGCGCGGCCGAGGCAGGCTCTGCAGCCCTTGTGGCAGCCCTACTCGCGGCGGGCGCGGACGGGCGCGCGCACCCTGTGACCAGATACAGCCCCCTGTACATCGCCTGCTACCACGGACACAAGGACGTCGCCAAGCTGCTGCTGGGACACTTTCCAGAGGCCGTGCAGGTCAGTCTTAGGCATGCAAACCTGGGTAATAACACCGACAATGGTAATAGTTTCACGGATTGTGTCTCGCTCCTTGGTTGCGTGGTTCGAGCAAAGATAGTAAGCTCGAATCCGGACTGCACCCATGAGCTTTTCTGAACTTAAGTACAGTGATTAGTCACACCACCAGCTTTACGGCGAAGGAAAACATCGAGAGCAAACCTGCATACGTCTGAGAAGACATTCAAAGGCGTATGTGTAGTCGTGCTTGAGTAACGGCGATGGACTCGCCATCTGTCACGTTAGCACCTAAAGTATATATCTGATGGAAAGTGGGTGTGTGGGTATTACCTATACACCACTGCCTACCCCTTCGGGGACCCTTGTGGAAACAAGTATCTTACAAATATTATAAAGGCGAAAGTTTGGATTTTTGCTACTCTTTCACGGCAAAACGTCTGAACCGATTTGGCTGAAAGTTGATATGGTACATGGGCTACATTTTAATCCTGAAAAATACATTATCTTCTTTTTTGAACTCCACTCGGGCGAAGCTGCGGCCAAAAGCTAGCATATCTATGATTATAAGAATTGACAGATGGTACAACCAATAACTGTGTGAATGCAGCAAGAGACTGTCGAAAAATGGCTGCCCATACACGCGGCCTGCATCGGCGGACACGCGGCCATCGTTACGCTGCTGCTGGAGTACCCCTACCCTGAGGCGCTGCTCAGCACATACAGGTCGGTGCAGCTCATCTCTCCCATCCCGCGAGTCCTGGCCGCGCTCAACGCTCTCCTGAACCAGATCCCTGATCGTGATGTGTTTGCGGATGCGTGGCTCAAAGTATTGTTGGAGTGCAAGAAGTTTTGTAAACGGGATGCGTGACAGTGACATGTATATTTGTATATTTTAAAATTTTTATAGTATAATATGATTTAATGTTGAATATTTTTTATTGTAATTAATGTAATTGGTATGTTTAAGCCGTTTTAATTATGTAAATAAGTAAATAAATCTGAGACCAGGTGTATTGATCTAGCGAGTAGCTTCGGCCCCGAGGTCTTCTAGAATACGACTTGTCTGTTATGTGAGACCAGGTGTATGTGATCCCGCGAGTAGCCTCGGCCTCGACATCTAGAATACGACTTGTCTATTATGGGAGACCAGGTGTATGTGATCCCGCGAGTAGCCTCGGCCTCGACATCTAGAATACGACTTGTCTATTATGGGAGACCAGGTGTATGTGATCCCGCGAGTAGCCTCGGCCTCGACATCTAGAATACGCCTTGTCTATTATGGGAGACCAGGTGTATGTGATCCCGCGAGTAGCCTCGGCCTCGACATCTAGAATACGACTTGTCTATTATGGGAGACCAGGTGTATGTGATCTCGCGAGTAGCCTCGTCTCCTCCTGGTATCATCCGCCCGCCCTATGCCCTGGGGGTGTTCCAGCGACGCGGCCAGCCAGCGCCAGTACCGCGCGGCCTTCGACGTGAACGCGCCCGACGCGTCAGGCCAGAGCGCGCTGTACGTGGCCTGCACGCTGGGCAACGCCGCGCTCGTGGACGCGCTGCTGGCGCACGCCGCGCCCGCCCTGGACGACGCCCGCCCGCCCCAACGCAACCAGGTGCTTGCTCACTCCCGTACTCGTTGCTCTAAGGGGCCACCGGGTAAAAGCGAGATGACCTGGACTCCCCCCTCCTTCTTTACAGGAAGTTACAGTAATATAATATATCCTCACGCCTTCCCGCAAGGGTCCCCGAAGGGGTAGGCAGAGGTGTATAGGTAATACCCACACACCCACTTTCCGCCAGAGGTATATTAGGTGCCAACGTGACAGATGGCGAGTCCATCGCCGTTACTCAAGCACAACTATACATACGCCTTTGAATTTCTCAGACGTATGCAGGTTTCCTCTCGATGTTTTCCTTCACCGTAAAGCTCGTGGTGTGACTAATCACTGTACTTAAGTTCAGAAAAACTCATTGGTACAGTCGGAATTCGAACTTGCGACCTTTGCGTCGCAGGTAACTGCTCGAACCACTCGGCCACCACGGCTCTCAAGTTACAGTAAAGGATTTAATTTACTTATTAATTAAAAAATACATTGTATTATGGTACTTAGACAACGAAAGTACATATATAATTACATATATATATATATATAGGACATCAAGCCTGAGGTACAAATACTCGTGTTCATCACACAAATAGCTGACATTAGAGGAAATCGAACCCGCGACGTTAAGTTTTGCAGTCAGAAGATCAAACCAATTAGATGAATGGCCCCACCCCACCTGTACCTCCTTTCTCGAAATGGAGCCATACAGATTTTGGAAATCTGCAGCTGGACTGTTACATAACGAATGACCCCCAAAGGACAAGTGCAACATGTTCCCCAGGTGGAAGCCCCCCCGGAGCCTGAGCGGCCCCCATTGCTCAGCCCCCACCGCAGCGGGATATCGCTGGGGATCCACGCCATAGTGAGCAAGCTGACGGGATCATCCAGCAACAATGTAAGCGTTTATGGATGTACCGCGCGGATTTTTTAATTTTGGTATTAAGTAGTTCGGATGTTATAGGTGTAAGACGCCTTTAAATATTTAACTTCGCGCCTTCAAGGCCTCCGAAGGAATAGGCAAGTGTGTAGGTAGCACCTACACCCATTTTCTATTAGAGATGTATATTTCAGGTGCCAACGTGACAGATGGCGAGTCCGTCGCCGTTACTCAAGCGCGCCTTTGAATGTCTTCTCAGACGTATGCAGGTTTCCTCTCGATGTTTTCCTTCACCGTAAATCACACTGGCGCGATAGTGACAAAACATTACCAGGATAATTGTTCACGAATCTGTCACGATACGTGACAGAAGACATTTAGAGACGAGTGCCTCGCGTTCTCTCTAAACTTCCAGACGTCTCGTGTTTGGGAAACGGCGCCGGACCGGCCTCCTGTCACGTACCTGCCATATGGCTGACAGCGTGTGTGTGTGTGTGTGTGTGTGTGTGTGTGCAGCAGGCAGCGGCGCCGCTGCAGGTGCGGCCAGTGCAGCTGCAGGCAGGGCGCGCGGGGGACTCGTGCGTGGCCTGCGCCGTGCGCGGGGGCCATGGGCGCGTGCTGGCGCGCCTGCTGGGGGCCGGCGCGCAGGCTACCGCGCCGGCGCTGCCGCCGCCGCACACGGTAGGCCCCCACATTCTTGACGATAGGCCCCCACACAACCTCAGGTAGGCCCCAAAACCCCGCCTGTAGGCCCCCACGACCTCAACAGTAGGCCCCACAACTCAACGGTAGGCCCCCACAACCCCCAACTGTAGGCCCCCACACATCCTCCGGTAGGCCCCGACAACCCCAACTGTAAGCCCCCACACATCTTCCGGTAGGCCCCCACACATCCTCCAGTAGGCCCCCACGA
Organism: Drepana arcuata; assembly: GCA_016069955.1. Taxonomy (NCBI): domain Eukaryota; kingdom Metazoa; phylum Arthropoda; class Insecta; order Lepidoptera; family Drepanidae; genus Drepana; species Drepana arcuata. The sequence goes on from JACCPG010008983.1 coordinate 29,647, forward strand.
CACCAACTATAGGCCCCAAATCACCAACGGTTGGCCCCCAGACCACAACGGTGGGCCCCCACACAACCCCTGGTAGTCCCCCACATTCACGCTGGTAGACCCCCACATCTGCCGGTAAGCCCACACACAACGCTCTTAGGCCCCCACCCCGCCGGTAGGCCCCCAACCAACGCATGTAGGCCCCCACACTCAAACTAGAACAGCTCCCCCAAGCCACACTATACCTGTGCAATCCCAATAAGGACAGTGCCCGGGTAGTGTCAGACGAGCACAAAACACTCGTATTCGCAAAGTGTATTGCGCAGTGGAGCAGTACAATACCCGCCCTCTTACTTAACCCCACTGTACTCACATCTAAGCCTGCCCTCCATTCTTACCCCCCACACTTTGCCCCCCCTCCCCAATTAGTAGCCCCCCCACACACACACACCTGTCCTAAACTCATCTATATGAATGCCTTGGAGTAGCCTCATACCCTGGTCCACTGCAGGAGGCTAACGTGTCCCGCGAGAGTCGCCGCCGCTCCCGCAGCGCAGGCGCCACGCCGCGGGCCTCCGCCCCCTCACCCTCACCCTCACCCTCGCCCTCGCCCTCCGCGGCGGGGGACCGCGTCGACCGTGAGTAACATGCTGAGGAAATACAGACAGACATGGACAAGGCAATGGTTCAGCAACTTTAGCGAGCACGCCTGCTTTAGAGGGGGGATGGACGGCGCTGGCGTTAGCGGCTCACGTTAAGGACGTGGCGGCCGCTGAGCTGCTGCTGGCGCACGGCGCCCAGGACCTGGCCTGCCGCGCGCTGGCGGAGGCCGTGGGGCATGGCCTGATGGACCTGGTGGACAGCCTGCTCGCTGCCAAGGTACCTGCTACTTTATACAGCGATCAGTCACACCACGAGCTTTACGGTGAAGGAAAACATGGAGAGCAGACCAAGGTTGCGCCTGCACTGCGATACCATACCACTTATACGTCAGGACGAGAGGAGGCGGCGTGGCCGAGAGGTCACAGCACCCGCCTGCCACGCAAACGGCGCGAGTTCCAATCCCGACTGGGTTGAGGAGTTTAATACATTTAAGTACAGTGATTAGTCACACCACGAGCTTTACGGTGAAGGAAAACATCGAGAGGAAACTTGCATACGTCTGATCATTCAAAGGCGTATGTATAGTCGTGCTTGAATAACGGCGATGGACTCGCCATCTGTCACGTTGGCACCTGAAATATATCTCTGGCGAATATTGAGTTGGTGGGTGTGTTACCTACCCCTTCGGGAACCCTTGTGGGAAGACGTGATGGTTTGAATAATGACAACGTGATGGTTTGAATAATGACAATGTTAATGATAAGTATACATAGTGCCACCCACGTAGACGCGCCCCACTACCCCCCCTACAGTGTACAGTGTAAGTGTGCAACCTCCCACTAATGTGTGAGTATTGTCGGTACACACAGATTACCTATGAGTGCACACGCACACTACAATTAATACACTCGGGTCATACTGCCCGCATGCCGCGACCCCCTCCACTACAGAGTGGTGGGGCGCGTCTTCGTGGATGGCACTATCTATACTTATCATTAACATTGTCACTATCTACACTGATGTGTAAGTCGCGATGATGGTGATGAATCCTTGTCGCCATTTGAACCAAGACCCTATTGTCCCCCAGGCGTACCCTGACCCGGAGTACAAGCTGAACAAGTCCACCATGTCGGAGTCAGTCTTCAGCTCCCGCGACGGAGAGGGGGGGGACTCCCAGCTGACGTACAGCGCGCTGTGCCCCACCACGCCCGTCATGGTCAACTGGAGGGAGCTGCGCTGCCAGCTGGCCTATATACGGTAGGGGGGGAGGGGGGAGGGGGGGGACTCCCAGCTGACGTACAGCGCGCTGTGCCCCACCACGCCCGTCATGGTCAACTGGAGGGAGCTGCGCTGCCAGCTGGCCTATATACGGTAGGGGGGAGGGGGGAGGGGGGGACTCCCAGCTGACGTACAGCGCGCTGTGCCCCACCACGCCCGTCTTGGTCAACTGGAGGGAGCTGCGCTGCCAGCTGGCCTATATACGGTAGGGGGGAGGGGGGAGGGGGGGGACTCCCAGCTGACGTACAGCGCGCTGTGTGTTCATACATGCTCGTCGGTTTCGAGCTATTAAAAAAGTATGCAATGCACCCGCCGCCTGTTACGTGGAGGCGTGACGCTGCCTGGTGCCCAGGGTCGCCTGGCTGGTGTCCGCGGCGCGGCGCGCGTCCCAGCGGCTGGGCGCGGGCGCGGCGCAGGCACTGCTGGCCCTCACGCGCGTGGACCTCTCCAACAACGAGCTGCGCCTGCTGCCGCCGGAGCTGTTCTCCCTGCGCAGCCTCAGGTCAGCCTACTGCCTCTGCTGGCCTGCCATGTGATCCTTCTAAACGGGCTACTTAATAATGTTTACGAGTTTGAGCAAGCTAACTCGTAAACCTTTTCTTGTTCTTCATCAATAGACCTCTGCTTCCTCGATCATCAGGGAACTGCTTAACAGCGCCTTTAAAAGAAATGTCCAAATATTTTCAGTGATACTGAAAACAGGAGCTCAATATGATTCTTCTGGACCTCTTACTGATACGACTAATAATAATATCGGGTTTGCAAAAAGGGAACATGGTAGTCAGTGGTGTTCCGTTAGAAAATCTAGAAGAACGCGAATGGAATCCAGGGCTAATGCTACGTAGCTCCTATAGGTACTTGAATGCAGCTCAGAACAAGTTGGAGCGCCTGCCGAATGAGTCTGACGCCTGGGAGGACCTCGGCGGGGGCCGCCGCAAGGGGCCCCGGCCCCCGCCCTACTCCGCGCCCGTACTGCAGGAGCTCTACCTGCAGGTATGGACCACCTTGCAGGGCCGAGTCTATCGTGATGGACGAGTGTCCCCCTACAGCCAGAGAATTGTTGATCAAGTGAATAAATTTGTATATCTTGGAAGCATGTTCACACGAGATGGAAAATATGAAAAAGAAATTGAAAGAAGGATAACTGCCGGAAATAAGGTGAATGGAGCCATGTCGGCGTTGATGGGCAGTAAAAGTCTGAGCAAGAATGCTCGAGTTGCTGTCCACAACGCGATATTGGTACCTACCTTATTGTATGGCAGCGAATCCTGGGTATGTCAGAGGAAGTATGAAAATAGCTTGAATGCAGTTGAGATGCGATCTCTTCGAAAAATGTGCGGCGTAACGATATTAGATCGAATCCGCAATGAAGAGATTCGCAAGTCAACAAGAGTGAATGAAGAAAGATGAAGAAAGGCATGTTACGTTGGTTTGGACACATAGAAAGGATGAGTGAAGAAAGATTGACGAAACAGATATACAAAGCGAAAGTGTCGTCCTCCTCGAGTAGCGTAGTCCTGCAGCGCTTGTCCCCAGGACAACCGGCTGGAGGAGCTGCCTCCAGCGCTGTTCTCGCTGCCGGCGCTGGCGACCCTGGACGTGTCCAACAACAAGCTGCGCGCGCTGCCCTCGCGGCTGTGGGCGGCGCCCGCCCTCAGGGACCTCAACGCGGCGCTCAACCACCTGCGAGACCTGCCTCTGGGCGACGAGGTAACTGCCCACCTGCTCAACAGGTATGAGCGAAGGGTTATGCTCTCTCAATGTACAGCCTCTGAGGAAAACCTCAACCGGGAGTTAACTCTCGTGAGTGACTCATCGATAACCGTTATTCATCGGTTTCTAGTAATGAGCTACTTAGGGAGGGGGGACGATTGTTATAATGTGTTGGCAGCAGAGGGAGTAGTCCCGTTATGCTGCCAACGCCAAGTGGCAACGCGCAAGTAATATTTCGGTATTGTAAGCGTAAAAGGTAACCGTTTTCTTGTTAACTCTTGTTGTATAAAAAAACGTCCTCTTTTCACTTAGCGGTAGATACAAAGATTTGTCGGAGGCGTTTGACAATTTTAATAATCCTTGGCTTTGTCCAAATCTGTCATGATAAGGACGGATGGATTAGCACGGATGCTGGCCTTGCTGGGTACCATGTGGTGGACACCAAATAGTTTGGTTTGAACGGTTTTATTTTCTCACCGACTTGTTTAAAACCTGGAGTCGCTCAGGGGTTCCACCTAGCACCAATGTTATTTTTAATTTTCTCTGTTGGTCTTGTTAATTTACTTTGATATCTAAAAATCTAGTCCGATATATCGGCTAAGGGTTTTAGCTAAATCCACCACGCTGATGCTCCATCATGCTCTAACTATGGAACTTAACACCAAAATTTCCCTTGTGGATGTAACTCCCCAATGAGACTTGCCTGAAAACACATCTTGGGTCTGCCAAGAAAGGGAAGAAGTTTAGCTATCATGACTTCCGCCTAATGGTAAGTGGTAACCACAAACTAAAGACGCAGGCAACACTAATGGATTTGCGAACAGATATGACAAGATTGTTCTTGGATTTTTTTAATGTCGGGTAACCGTTTACCATAATAGTGATAACTAACGCTATATGTTCTAGAACCCGCTGGACACGGGTCAGTCACAGACGTCGCCGACGGAGGGCAGCACACAGAGCGCCTCCCCCACAACAGGCTGTCAGCAGTTTTCCTTCTCCACGCCGCCTGTGAGTTATTTATATGTACTAGATGTAACCCGCGATTTTTCCCGTCTTAAATTCGATTTCATATTTTTAACTGCAATAAAACATTGCCTATGTGTTAATCCAGCTAATAATCTAACTCCGTGTCGAATTTCATCCAATTCCGTTCAGTGATTTTTGCATGAACGAGGAACAAACATTCATATTTATAAGTAAAGTAGAATGGAATTGGAAGCATTTCAAAGCTAAGAAAAACGAACTTTCCCAAACTAAAGTTCGTTTTTCTTAGCTGTGAAATGAAATGAAAATTCTAGTGTGTGTGTGTGTGTGTGTGTGTGTTCGAGTGTGTGTGCGTGTGTTAAGGTTATTTATGTATGACTATGTAGGTATGTATTAATTATTATTTTAAAGATAAAGCTGTTTATTTCAGACTTTAGTAGTTAGCAATGATAGCGCGTTGTGTGTCCCCAGCAGTCCTCCGTGAGCCGCGAGCAGTCCCTGGAGGCCGAGGTGGAGGGGGACTCGCCCCTCCCCTCGCTGGGCAGCCGCGCTGGCCACGCCGTGTGAGTGACGCCCCGTGACTGGCCATGTCCTGGGGCCTGGCCGGGCCTATATAGGCCTCACTCCTGTCACAGGTGGTCGGAGGCGAGGCGCGTGCACAGCTGGCGCGGTAGCGTGGGGGCCGCGGGGGCGGGCGAGGCGGCAGGCGGGGGGCCGGGGGGCGGCGGGGGGCCGGGGGGCGCGGGGCCCGCCGGGGGGCCGGGGGGCTCGGCGCTGGCCACCCTCAACCTGGCGCACAACCAGTTCACGTGCGTGCCGCCAGTGCTGGCCTGCCGCGCCTCCTCGCTCACGAGGCTCAACATGTCCTACAACTCGCTCAGGTACGGCTATGGAGGGAGGGAGTGACAGAAGTCTTCAGTTGGAAGGCCTTCAGTTCACACCTCACCTTAGGAACAGCCCAATACACTCCCAATGTCACGCGTGTGCGACCCCCTGTAAGGCGCAGGTCCTGCCCCAGGCTGCCTGCTGCTTGCTGTGCCTGCGCTGAAGTGCCTCTTCCGCAGGTCCATGTCGTACGTGACGTCATACCCCACCACCCTCCGGCAGCTGGACCTGAGCCACAACGAGATCACGTGCTGGCCGAGCCTGCCGCAGGTACGTGGCCTGGTGGCCTGCTCACCAGCTGTGATCCAACACCAGCTGCCGTATTGACCGTCCCACAGAGCACAATTAGACACCTAAAGAATACTTGAGTCATCTAATGCAGTTATAACACATCTTAAGCGATCATCGGACACCTAAAGCAACTATCAGGTGCTAAAAGAATTATTCATACACCCAAAGAGATAAAGCGATCAAATCTTTAATACAACGAGAGGGACACAGGAATCACTTATTGAACGTGACATACTGAATATATATTTTTAGAAATCAGAAATGGTTTAACTTAAAAAAAAAAAAAAAAAACGAAACACAAATCGTAATGAAAGTAGTTATTTTGATACAAGATAGTTTAACAAACAAGTTTGCTTAAAACTAACGATTACACTTTTAACATTATTCAAAGACCAGAACAAATCAAACATATACAATATAAGTACTCACAGATTACACCGATACACAAACCAACAGAGCTACCGCTCGCGAGCGAGTGAGAGAGAGAAAGAAGTGCCTCCATAATGAGAGCGCGTCTTATTTTATATGGCTCTCCCCACTACAATGATTCATGAGCCATTAGGTTCCTAACAATATATATACTTAAATAAATTAATACTTTGGGTCAATCCTCTGTGGAATTGTCCCAAAGTATTAATTGACCTAGTCCTAAAATAAGCAAAGCTTGTGTTATGGTAACTAGACATTGGTATATTTACTTATATAGATAGATATATACATAAATACATAGGACATCCAAGACTAAGGTATACTTGTGTTCATCACACAAATATCTGCCCTCAGCGGGATTCGAAGCCGCGGCCTCAAGTATCGCAGTCCGGAGCTCTAAACACTAGACCAGACGGCCGTCGAAATATTAAAACTACAGTTACCGTTTGCAAGGAAATACCTGTCAGGAGAAGAAGCGGTGAAACAACCCGGGTTCCTTTTTTAACATTTCTTCCCTTTTCTATGTAAAAGGGACCGAGAATGTATCCCTGTGGAACACCCATAGCTACTGGGCACCCCGGAGATATTTCCCCGCGTATACACACTTTTTGTACTCGTTTACTTAAGTAGGATGATGTAAGATTATGGTATATATTCCTTATACCATAGTGAGCAAACTTCCTGATTAATGTTTCGTGATGCACGCTATCGAAGGCTTTGGATAGGTCAAAAAAACGCCAAGATACTCCCAAGTTTCAAGAATTTTCCGCAAATCAAAGGATAGAATTATTGAGATACATACATATCATCACGCCTGGGTAGGCAGAGAGTATAGAGCGCCAGTTCTCTCTTGACTTGCGTACCTCTTTTGCTTCGTCCATATTCATCAGTCTCTTCATTTCGCATTCGAGTACTCTTGACGTTCCCGTCCTTGAGCGTCCGATCTATTTGATCCAGGTAGTTGGAACGTGGCCTTCCTCTGCCTCTTCTTGCACACCCTTTCGCTTTGTATATCTGTTTCGCCAATCTTTCTTCACTCATCCTTTCTATGTGTCCAAACCAACGTAACATGCCTTTCTTCATCTTTACGATCACACCCCGTTCACGCCACGTTCTTATTGAGATAGTGTAGCCAATTGTCCCTAGGTCCCCTCGCCGGGGCCGGGGCCGGCGCAGGACGACCCCCTGGCGTGCTACTGCCCCCCCGCGCGGGGCTGTGCGCGCGCTCGGCCCCGCGCGGGGGGCTCAGTGCGCGCGCGCCTGCTCAGTGCCGCCTGCCCCGCGCGGCGACACCTGCGCCTGGAGGGGCTGCGGACCCTGGTGAGTGACCCCCCATCACCCCCCCCCTCCCCAGCTGCGGCACGGAGGAACGGCGATGAGCTCGCCATCTGTCACGTTGTCACCTGAAATATATCCCTGGTATGAGGGTACTACTAACACATTACTTTGCCTACCGCTTCGGGAACCCTTGTGGGAAGGTGTCCCTGGCAACTATGCTCACCTTTTTATTTACTCACTTTGAAACATGGTTCTTAGTGTATTTTTTCCGAAACAATTCACATAATTAAAAAATATATTAACGTAGCTATGTTCAACTCGTTTAACCTCATCATTCAAGCTGATTTTTTGCGAACACAAGGTTTTATTTGCGACCTTTCATAGCTACACTCCATATTGTCCACTTACCCCATTGTCTGACACGCCCTGTATAAGTGGCTAGCACGACTATAGACGAGTGTGTCTGGCCCAGATCCTGGCCAACAACCTGCTGACCCGCATCCAGCTGACCACGGACGACGACGGCCTCAGTCCCCCACCGGACAGGGCCCCCGCCGACGGGGACGACGAATGGGTACAAGCACCGATTGTAAAGATGAAGAATGGCATGTTACGTTGGCTCGGACATATAGAGAGGATGAGAGAAGAAAGATTGACGAAACAGATATACAAAGCAAAAGTGTGTGCAAGAAGAGGCAGAGGAAGGCCACGTTCCAACTACCTGGATCAAATAGATCGGACTCTGAAGGACGGGAACGTTAAGAGTACTCGAAACCGACGAGCATGTATGAAGAGACTGATGAATGTGGACGAAGCGAAAGAGGTGTGTAAGTCTAGAGAGAACTGGCGCTCTATACTCTCTGCTCTGTACTAAATTGCTGAATATTTTATTACTCCCTTAAGCTCTCAATGTGATGCACCCGATTAGGTAGGCAGAGAGAGTACCAGTTCTCTCAGCAGGAAATGTTTAATTCCATCCATGGTGACTTTGACAACGACCCATCACTAGTCACTAGTGAAGTGACTCATGTATTGTCTCTCGTATCGTGAGTTCCGGGAACTACAGCTACTGAACTGAACAGTAACGAGACGGCAGGCATCCAGGCGCTTGTTTGGTTCTCCGTGGGGCACGGACCTCGGTGTAAAGCATTTAAGGAATAGCATATATAAGGAATGCCAGGAACACAACGCTTGCGCGATGTAACTAGCCCGTAGCGCCATCTGTCGCGCCGCGAGTGCAACTGCCGCCTTGCGCAGAGCGCGGGCTCCTCCCAGAAGGGGCGGCTGCTGTTCCCGCTGCTGTCGATGCTGGACGTGTCCTGCAACCTGCTGCGCGCCGTGCCGCCCGCCATCCACGAGCTGACCAACCTCTCCGTGCTTAACATCAGCGGGAACAAAGGTCAGTGCTCGCTCTGCTATTATACACTTCAGCGGATACCTATCTATACGCGCCATATTTATTTAATAAACTTTTTTTATACAACAAGAGTGGCAAACAAGCACCAAAGAGGCCCACCTGATGGGAAGCGGTTACCGTAGTCTATTTACGCTCACGATACCGAAGTATCACTTGCGCGTTGCTACTCCGTGTTATACTGTTGGCATAATGGGACTAATCCCTCTGCTGCCAACACAATATAACAATCCTCCCCCCTCCCCAAGGAGCTCATTATTGTAAACCTTATTCATCGCAGGAACACAACACAATAAATAGTGTTATTTGTCTACGGCCTTCTATAAGGTGGAGGTCCTGCCCCAGGTGGGGAGATACAAATTGGAACGGGAAACCCGTTATGCCCTACCTCTCTTTAATGTATAGGCGCCTCATGTGTGTGTGTGTGTGCGGGTGTGCGTGTAGAGGTGACGGAGCTGCCGGCGCAGCTGGGGCTGCTGACGCGGCTGTGGAGCCTGCAGGCGCGCGGCTGCTCACTGCAGGAGCCGCTGCGCAGCATGCTGGGCGGCCGCGGCCGCAGCCTGGACGTGGTGGGCTACCTGCGCTCAGTGCTGCAGGAGGCCAGGCCCTACGCGCACATGAAGCTCATGCTGGTCGGCCTGCAGGTACATCACTCGCCACACGCCCACCGTCACATACGCCCGGTGACCGATGGTGTGCTCTCGATGTTTTCCTTCACCGTAAAGCTCGTGGTGTGACTAATCACTGTACTTAAATGTATAAAAACTCCTCAATCCAGTCGGGATTGGAACTCGCGCCGTTTGCGTGGCAGGCGGGTGCTGTGACCTCTCGGCCACGCCGCCTCCTCTCGTCCTGACGTATAAGTGGTATGGTATCGCAGTGCAGGCGCAACCTTGGTCTGCTCTCGATGTTTTCCTTCACCGTAAAACTCGTGGTGTGACTGATCGCTGTACTTTTGGTACGTGCAGTCTCTGTGTTGCGGGCGACTGCTCGAACCATAAACGACGTTGGAAGGTAGCCATCTTGTTGCAGGGTATCGGCAAGACCAGTCTACTGGAGTGCCTGCGGCAGGAGTCTGCTTTACACCACCGGAGGAAGCCCACTGACGTGAGTACCATATCACGGCTTGGAGGGACTGGGGCAGACATATCTCTTAGTATCGCAGAAACATTATTGATTTATGATTGAAATACACATGCCCGTCGGTTTCGAGTACTCTTGAGTGTTGATCAAGTTTTAGATAGGACGTTCGTATGATCTCGTACCCGGATATCCGGGATATATGTCGTAAGTATAACCATATATACCGGTTGAAAAATTCAATTCAAGCATTACTTACGCTCACACTTATCCCAAAGTATTTTATGTATGTGTGCCCAGCATTGGGCCAAGCGCATGGGCAACAAGTCCTCCCGGCGCGGCAACATGTCCACCGTGGGCGTGGACATCGGCCTCTGGGTGTACGAGAAGGCGCGCTCCAGCCGGGGGCCTGTCACCTTCCGCACCTGGGACTTCGGCGGGCAGCAGGAGTGGGTGCAGCGTTTGGGATGATAATAATAATAATACAGGATGCCGCTGGCATTAAGGCTCTATTTATATATACTTCTCATGAGAAAACTCTAAATACCTTGCATGTTTTGTAAGGATTATCAGAAAAAATATATATATTTAGGAATATATGGCAAATTTCGTTTAATACTGAATAATATTAAACGACATATTGTGAAGGAAAACATCGAGAGCAAACCTGCATACGTCTGAGAAGACATTCAAAGGCGTATGTATAGTCGTGCTTGAGTAACCAATTAATCGGCCTTATAGTTTCTGAGATTTCGTGATGAGTGAGTTCATATATATATATATATATATATATATATATATATATATATATATAGGAGATCTATCCTATATATATATATATATCCCTATACCTTTAAACGAGCAATTCTTGTATATATCTATATATAATCTGAATCTGGGAAACGGCTCCAACGATTTTCATGAAATTTGGTAAGGGGGAGATTTCGGGGGCGATAAATCGATCTAGCTAGGTTTCATTTAAAAAAAAAGTCGTTTTATCCGTGTTTTTAGGCATTGAAAATCTCCAACAATTTCATTAGTATATGAATTTCCCCACTGATAAAGCGTTGCTAAGCAACAAACTTTAAGCCAATGAGTGTTTGGTTGTCGTAAGTATGTCATTCGTACGAAAAAATTGAGAAAAAAATGTAAATCTGAAAAATACCGAGCTAAGCTGCGGTCATCCAGGTACTGTATAGATAATATAATATCCAGTCCAACAGATAGGGTGAGCAGACAATGACCAAAAATAGTTACTTTCTGCTCACGCTAGCGCTATTGAATTTCATACAATGGGTAGCGTAACTTTGGTCCACAGAGCAGTTTGGACTGTATCTCATATATAATAAGGTCGCATTTGGCAGGTACTACGCGACGCACCAGTACTTCCTGTCCCGCCGCTCACTGTACCTGGTGGTGTGGAAGGCCACTGACGGCCGCAAGGGGCTGGCTGATGCTCTGCAGTGGCTGCGGTGAGGAGCCTGCTGCTGCTGTAGGGGACCCTGGAGGCTGGAGCATATCCATGTGTCAATCCAGCTGATGATCTATCTCTATCATGACGGGTTTCCCGTTCGAATTTGTACCTCCCCGCCTGGGGCAGGACCTCCACCTTATAGAAGGCCGTAGACAAATAACACTATTTATTGTGTTGTGTTCCTGCGATGAATGAGGTTTACAGTAATGAGCTCCTTGGGGAGGGGGAAGATTGTTATATTGGGTTGGCAGCAGAGGGATTAAACCTTATGCTGCCACTATAACACTCCGAAGACAGAGTGGCAGCGCGCAAGTGATACTTCGGTATCGTGAGCGTAAATAGGCGACGGTAACCGTTTCCCATCAGGTGGGCCGTATGCTTGTTTGCCACTCTTGTTGTATAAAAAAAAAAATCTCTGTGCCAATTTTCATCCAATTCTGTTCAGTAGTTTTTGCGTGGAAGGGGAACAATTATTCTCATTTATGTCGTCTATACTAACATTATAAAGAAGAGAGATTTGTATGTAAGCATGTTTGTAAGGAGTTGGCTCAAAAAGTACTGGACCGATTTTGAAGAATTCTTACACCATTGGAAAGCTACATTAGCACTGATTAATTATCAATATGTCGATTCTCTAATCGCCCCATAGATGTCGCCAGAGAGCAAACAGCTATTGGTTGTAGCACTCCCCCCCCCCCCCCCCCTCACTCACCTCGCCCCCTCCACAGGTCTATACAAGCCCGCGCCCCCGGCTCGCCTGTCATCATGGTCGCCACGCACTACGATCAAGTGGCCAATGTGAGTTGACTATTACCCGACTTACGCAGATAGAAGGGTTATGGAAACTTCTACGTGTGTATTAGAGAGAGATTTTTCATGCATTCCTGTAGGGTCATCAGTGCGCTATACCCTTGATGTTACAAAGGGTTACCGCTTACTAAAATTTTAAATATATACATTGACTATGCCTGCGGCTTTGCCCGCGTGGATTTCGAAAAAGTTGCTCTGCCTCTTCTTGCACACACTTTCGCTTTGTATATCTGTTTCGTCAATCTTTCTTCACTCATCCTTTCTATGTGTCCAAACCAACGTAACATGCCTTTCTTCATCTTTACAATCACGCCCTCATTCACGCCAGTTGATTTTCGAATCTATTAATCTCGATTTTACAACTAAATAAATAAATACATACATATTTATCTCCACGCCGAGCCCCTAACGGGGTGGGCAGAGCGCCAGTTCTCTCTAGACTTACATACCACTTTCGCTTCGTCCACATTCATCAGTCTCTTCATACATGCTCGTCGGTTTCGAGTACTCTTGACGTTCCCGTCCTTGAGAGTCCGATCTACTTGATCCAGGTAGTTGGAACGTGGCCTTCCTCTGCCTCTCCCACACACATTCGCTTTGTATATGTTTCGTGAATGTTCCTCTCTATATGTAACCCTCCACCCCCTGCCCAGAGCCACCTTCCTGAGAGCGAGAGCCCCGAGAGCCTGCAGCGCCTCATCCGCACCAGCATCATGGCGGCGCCCGACGCCGACAAGCTGGGGCTGCCCAGGGTCATGGACTCGCTCGAGGTGACCGCACACCATCACGCTCGCACATGTATTGATGGTACCGTCTGGTGCTTGGGAGCATTCAACGAATTTATATAAAAACTAGCTGTGCGGTATTTAACAAAAAGTTATCGTTTAGTTTCTAAAATAAAGTAGCCTAAGTTACTCCTTTATATATCAGCTATCTGCCAGTGAACGTCCCGTCGAAATCGGTCCAGCCGTTTCAGAGATTAGCCGGAACAAACAGACAGACATAAAAAAATTAAAATGTGATTTTGCTATATCTGTGTATACAACAGACACTCCAATTTTATTTATTCGTATAGATACGTGGATTTACACTGGTTCATTAAAAATACTGAACACTTAGAAACACTACACTACACTACACTTTACACAACACTTAGACTAAGAAAAGAAAGAAATGAATGAGAAAAACTCGTGGTGCCCGAGTGGTTTGAGCAGTTGCCTGCGAGATTAAGATTGCAAGTTGCAATACCAACTGTACCAATGAGTTTTTCTGAACTTAAGTACAGTGATTAGTCACACCACGAGCTTTACGGTGAAGGAAAACATCGAGAGGAAACCTGCATACGTCTGAGAAGACATTCAAAGGCGTATGTATAGTTGTGCTGGAGTAACGGCGATGGACTCGCCATCTGTCACGTTGGCACCTAATATACCTCTGGCGGAAAGTGGGTGTGTGGGTATTACCTATACACCTGCCCATGCTTACCCCTTCGGGGACCCTTGTGGGAAGGCGTAAGGATTACATATTTTGGGTGCCAACATCGCGGCTATATAGGTGTAGCGCTAACCGCAGTGTCGGCCCTTAGGTGTCCTGCAGCACCCGCCACAACATCCGCCTCCTCGCTGACATCATCTACTCAGTCGCGTACAGTGTTAAGCCACCTGGTGAGTACACCCCCCCCCCTTTAACACAGGCTTTTTCACTATAATAGCTAGTACCACCCACAAAGACGCGCCCCACTACCCCCCCCTACAGAGTACAGTGTAAGTGTGCAACCTCCCACTAACGTGTGAGTATTGTCTGTACACACAGATTACCTATGAGTGCACACGCACACTACAATTAATACACTCGGGTCATACTGCCCGCATGCCGCGACCCCCTCCACTACAGAGTGGTGGGGCGCGTCTTCGTGGGTGGCACTGTCTAGGACTAGGCTATACATTGCCTTATGCTGGTCATCTCAGGAAGCAAGGAGCCGTTGTTAGAGCAGCGCATCCCTGCCACATACCTGGCGCTGGAGGAGTGTGTGGCAGCCCTGGCAGCAGACCTCAAGGAACCAGTGCTGAGACACGAGGAGTACAAGAAGCTGGTGAGCTGACATACATACATTCACGGGGTAGGCAGAGCGTAGAGTGCCAGTATTTGACCAACTGTTCCAAATTCTCGTTTAACATGCTCGTCGGTTTCGAGTACTCTTAACGTTCCCGTCCTTCAGAGTCCGATCTATTTGATCCAGGTAGTTGGAACGTGGCCTTCCTCTGCCTCTTCTTGCACACACTTTCGCTTTGTATATTTATATCCTCACGCCTTCCCACAAGGGTCCCCGAAGGGGAAGGCAGAGGTGTATAGGTAATATCCACACACCCACTTTCCGCCAGAGGTATATTAGGTGCCAACGTGACAGATGGCGATTACATCGTTACTCAAGCACGACTATACATACGCCTTTGAATGTCTTCTCAGACGTATGCAGGTTTCCTCTCGATGTTTTCCTTCACCGTAAAGCTCGTGGTGTGACTAATCACTGTACTTAAGTTCAGAAAAACTCATTGGTACAGTCAGGATTCGAACTTGCGATCTTTGTGTCGCAGGCAACTGCACGAACCTCTCGGCCACCACGGCTTTGTATATCTGTTTCGTCAATCTTTCTTCACTCATCCTCTCTATGTGTCCAAACCGACGTAACATGCCTTTCTTCATCATCATGGCCTGAGCAATACAAAGGGTTGCCAGATGTGGTTATATATGGTTTCCTTCAGGTGACACAATACATGCAGCAGAAGAACCACAGGATGTTCAGAGATGCGGCGGAACTGCACCAGGCTACCATGTTCCTCCACGAAAACGGTAGGCAGAGCCTGTACTATAGCTATAGACAGTGCCACCCACGAAGACGCGCCCCACCACTCTGTAGTGGAGGGGGTCGCGGCATGCGGGCAGTATGACCCGAGTGTATTAATTGTAGTGTGCGTGTGCACTCATAGGTAATCAGTGTGTACAGACAATACTCACACGTTAGTGGAAGGTTGCACACTTACACTGTACACTGTAGGGGGGGTAGTGGGGCGCGTCTACGTGGATGGCGCTATGTAGATCGGCGACTGATACATGCTTGTAAGGATCGTGAATCGTATCGTGAACCTTCCCTGCTCCATGCTGCAGGGGTGCTGCTGCACTATGACGACGCGACCCTCAAGGAGCTGTACTTCCTCAAGCCGCAGTGGCTGTGCGACGTGCTCGCCCACGTCGTCACAGTCAGGGAGATCAATCCTTTCGGCAGCAATGGTAATTGGCTGATACACTTTCTATATATGCACAATTTGTGACAAAAGTTGCAATTTTTTTTCACAAGATGTCGCTAGCATGTTCCTGAATCGTGCTATAATTATGTTCTGCGTTTAGTTGACCCTTCGGGTTGGAACTTAGATTTGTATTCAGTCGGACTCATATTAGTACCATATCAGCGACGCTTAGAGATACGGTATCGAATAGAAAGTAGTATGGTATCGTATCGATATTCGATACTATCGATACTTCGAAGTATCGAGTACTCGACGCGATAAGCTGAGGGCTTAGATCCTTATGGGTTTTGATGTGTTTGGCGTTTGCTTGGCTAATGGTGCCTGGCGGCTGGTGGCCACGAGGTATGATGAGACGATGTACACTCGCCGGCAGTGGCCGATAAGAGACGAAGGAAGGGTCTTCTGGTATGACCGGTGTGCCTGAGGTGTGTGTGTGTGTGTGTGCGCAGGCATCATGCGCGCCTCTGAGCTGGCGCTGGTGCTGAAGGCGTCCCCGGCGCTGTGCGCGGGCGAGGAGCTGGCCGCGCTGCTGGGGAAGTTCGAGCTGGCGCTGGCCTGGGATGGACGCGCACTGCTCGTGCCGCCGCTGCTGCCCGCGCGAGAGCCGCCCGCGCCGCAGGTAGGCAGCCGCCGGTAGGCACGCTCTGCATGCTCGGCGACTAATCCAAGTCTGAACATAATTATCCTCACGCCTTCCCAAAAGGGTTCCCGAAGGGGTAGGCAGAGGTGTATAGGTACTACCCAGACACCTCCCACTTTGTGCGAGGGAATATTGTGCTACGAAATAAAATTTTGCCCGGACAGAGCCGCGGGCCACAACCAGTACATAGATACTTGTAATAATAGCAGACATCGTAATCACTAAAATATAAAAAAGATAAAAATAAACATGATTATTTTTATTATCAAGGTTAACATTGAAAAGGACGCAATTTAATTTACAAACATTTGTATAGAATGACTTGTTTCGTCACTTCTAGTGTCTCCCGTATGGTCTAGTGGCTAGGATACCTGGCTTTCACCCAGGAGGCTCGGGTTCGATTCCCGGTACGGGAATATTTTTTTACTAATATTTGACAAACTATTCAATTTTTATAATTTTTGCTTTAGTTAACATTTGAAGAATAATTAATGTTTTTTTTTAATAATAATATACG
The DNA here is from genome assembly GCA_016069955.1 of Drepana arcuata. Taxonomy (NCBI): domain Eukaryota; kingdom Metazoa; phylum Arthropoda; class Insecta; order Lepidoptera; family Drepanidae; genus Drepana; species Drepana arcuata. Next base: position 46,330 of record JACCPG010008983.1, read on the forward strand.
TACATATCATCACGCCAAGTCCCTTACGGTTTTAATAATAAACATAATATGTTTCGTTCATATATGAAAAGATATTCATAAATGTGCCCCGCTGCAGAAATCGATTTAATTAGTATAATTTTATCAAGATTAATATTTGGTATTAAACATACCCTATATGTGTCCAGCTAATATATCTATCTCTGTGCCAAATTACATCCAATTCCGTTCAGCCGTACTGGCGTGATTGAGTACTGACAAGCTATCGCACTTATTATATTTGTAGGATATATGCAAATAGACAAGGGTGTCTTGGTAGAAGAAAAGCAGCTACTTTCCACCGGAGATATATTTTAGGTGCCATGCCAAGAATGTACCAGGAGAGCATGAACTAAAGGTAATCTCTCCACACCCTTCTTGAAGAACTCCATGCTGCACTCTCTAGGGTGAACACCTTTAAGAATGTACCAGGAGAGCATGAACTAAAGGTAATCTCTCCACACCCTTCTTGAAGAACTCCATGCTGCACTCTCTAGGGAACACCTTTAATAATGTACCAGGAGAGCATGAACTAAAGGTAATCTATATCCACACCCTTCTTGAAGAACTCCATGCTGCACTCTCTAGGGAACACCTTTAAGAATGTACCAGGAGAGCATGAACTAAAGGTAATCTCTCCACACCCTTCTTGAAGAGAACTCCATGCTGCACTCTCTAGGGAACACCTTTAAGAATGTACCAGGAGAGCATGAACCAAAGGTAATCTCTCCACACCCTTCTTGAAGGATTCCATGCTGCACTCTCTAGGGAACACCTTTAAGAATGTACCAGGAGAGCATGAACTAAAGGTAATCTCTCCACACCCTTCTTGAAGAACTCCATGCTGCACTCTCTAGGGAACACCTTTAAGAATGTACCAGGAGAGCATGAACTAAAGGTACTCTCTCTTACTGAGTCGCGTATTAGGTCTATAGTGTATACGAGGGTGTGAGGCCCCCGCCAGTGGCTCTGGCCAGTATGTGTAATGCGTGTTATGGTGGCAGCTGCCGCTGCGGCCCCGCGCCTGGGGCCCGGCGGGGCGTGGCCCCCCGCGGCGGCCGTGGCCCCCCGCAGCCCCCGCAGCCCCCGCCCACGACATGTCGCGCCCCACAGACTCGCCCACTCTCATACGTGAGTCACTATTTGCATAGTACTTATAGAAAAAGGTCAATATTGAGATGCAATTCATTCGCCTCGCATGCGGAGGCTGCACAGACAATAAAATTATACTCTATTAAGTATGGCATTTTTTTGAGAATAAAGTATTTTAAGTGTTGATCCAGCTAATAATCCATCTCTGTGCCAAATTTAATCAAATTCCGTTCAGTAATTTTTGCATGAAAGAGAAATAAATATACAAACTGATGAATTTATAATTTTGGTGTATTTTTTATATACTCTCTGCCTACCCCGTTAGGGACCCGGCGCGATGATATTGTATGCATGTAATGTGAAAGTTTGTAGAATGCTTGTAACATAATGACGCCGGAACGGCTGAACAGAATTGGATGAAATTCGCCAAAGAGATAGATCATAGCATGTCGTTTTTTATGTGTTGGGTAATTTTATATGTGAGGCAGCCCGCGATGTATTGTTGTCACACTTGAACGTGGTATCAAAACTAGACGACAAAAATAAATTGCTTGGAAAAGGTTTCATTAAGCAGAGTCTATTTGTTTTTAACAACATTCCTTAAGAAGTAGTCCACGAGCGCGCGCGCGTGTGTGTGTGTGTGTGTGTATCGAAGGCGCTCGTTGCTCGTGTCGCAGAGGAGGCGGCGTGTGGCGTGAGCGTGAGCGTGAGCGTGAGCGCGCGCGGCGGCGGCGGGCCGCTGCGGCGGCTGGTGCTGCTGTCGTACGTGCCGGCCGGCTTCTGGCCGCGGCTGTGCACGCGCCTGCTGGCCGACCCGGCCCTGGCCGCCGCGCCCGCCGCGCTCTACCGCCTGCCGCCTGAGGTCACACACACTACCCCGACTACCCTGAACACTACCCCAACTACCCTAAACACTACCCCAACTACCCTGAACACTACCCCAACTACCTTAAACACTACCCCCAAATACCATAAACACTACCACCAATCACTTTAAACACTACCCCAACTGCCTTAAACACTACCCCAACTACCCAAAACAACACTCCAACTACTCTAATCACTACCCAACTACCCTAGACACTACCCCAACAGCCTAAACACTACCCCATACTACCCTAAACACTACCCTGTACCACCCTAAACGATACCCCTAATTACCCGATCACAACAACCCCCTCGCTATTGGCATCACTTCCCGCAACACTACCTCTAGCACTAATGAGAACCCAGCCGATGTATTTAGTTGGAGGTGGACGCGACCACAGCCAAGGCAGTGGAACTGCAGTGGAGCTGGAAGCTGTG
>JACCPG010008987.1:0-55418 GCA_016069955.1 Drepana arcuata
ACCTTTCTCAATTTTTGTCACTACATTTTCTTTCAGACCACAACGTTTCCTTATCTCACTATTTCTTATCCTATCACTCAGTTTAACTCCTATCATACTTCTTAACGCTCTCATCTAGAGTTATTTGCCTGATTAAAATCGTGAATTGCTTTTACCTAGAGAATTCGTAAAATTATAATAAATACCTTGGGACAATTTCACAAAAAAATATCCATATACGTACATGGTTGGTTACATAGATAGATATTAACATATATACATAAGACATCTAAGAACAAGGACTGAATACTCTTACTCGTTATAGAAATATCTACCCTCAGTGGGAATCGAACTTGCAAACTCAACTTTTGCAGCCAAAACCTCTGACCACAAGACGAGACGGCCGTCCAATGGTTCGAATTTTATAAAGCAGGTGGTCAAAACACTTGGTTTCACGTTATTTATTGGGTTACATTCAATGATACGAATGAAACTGATGATAATAAAAACTAGCGTATATATATACTAGCTGCCCGCCCCGGCTTCGCACGGGTGCAATATTGATACTAATAATAATGTAAAAGATAAAAATGGTTATGGTGGTATATCCTTTAGAGATAATTAAATATAATCGCGGACTTTTATATCGGTCATTTGAAGATATACTACTCCGTAGTACATTCATTTGATCTATCTCGTAAGGTTTACCAAGCGTTTGCGATTTAAGCGCACAAAAATATGTGCCTATGATCACATTACAAATCTTTGAATATTTCGTTATTTATTATTGTGAATCTAAACCATTCTCGAAACCACCTGAAGACACACGGATAATATTATTAAAATCGGTCCAGCCGTTTACTATTCTATAAAGGACAAACATTCATTTTTATATTTATAGAAGATTAAATAAAAGAAAAGCCTTATAATAAAGATGCATATTATAAGTATAAAAAATAAATAGGTAACATAAAAACCAATACGTATTGTTAAATTATTAGCAAAGCAAAAGCGATTAAACGACAAACACAGTACGTTCACGTGTTACCTACGAACATTACAAAAGTATAAGAATATATATTGCTTGCAAAAATTACTGAACGGTATTGGATGAAATAAGGCACAGATATAGATTATTAGCTGAATTAACACAGGATAGGACCGGTGTGTCACAGAGAATACAACAGTTGTCTTCTAGAAGTTATAGAGTGTTGTGAATATCGTTACAACAGATTTCTTGCCTTATTACCATAAGGGTAAAGAATTTAAAAACATACATATCATCACGCCATAATCCCTAGGCCCTAAGTCCCTAACGGGGTAGGCTGAGAGTATAGAGCCCCAGTTCTCTCTAGACTTACATGCCTCTTGCGCCTCGTATACATTCATCAGTCTCTTTATACATGCTCGTCGGTTTCGAGTACTCTTGACGTTCCCGTCCTTGAGCGTCCGATTGATTTCATCTAGGTAGTTGGAACGTGGTCTTCTTCTGCCTCTTCTTGTACACACTTTCGCTTTATATATCTGTTTCGTCATTCTTATCATCTCTATATGTCCAATCAATCACACCCCCGTTCACACCCGTTGATTTGAGAATCTGAAGAGATTCTATCTAAGATCGTTACTCCGAACTGAAAAAAAAACACAAATATTGCCCGACTTGTCCATACTCTACTAAACGTAAGTGAAGAACGACTCTCTCGCAATTGTTTTTTCCAGATGACATTTGTATTTCGCGCCATAATGAATCCATGGTACGCGCTAGTTTTACTTCTTATCGTCTATGGTATCCCATAACAATATACAATAAATACGATTCTTGGTTTCCGATTAATATTGTTTTATATTTGAGCATCATCTATGTTTATGCGTTGAAATAAATAAATTAAATTTATTAATAACTAATTTAAATTATTATAATGGTCACAAATAACACTTGGTTAAATGTATAAATAATCGATTCCAAAAAAAGAATAAAAAAAAAAAGTTTTAAATCTTTAAATAATAATGAACATTGAATCGAATTCTTATTTTAAAACGCAAGTGAAGAACGACTCTCTTGCAATTGTTTTTCCCAGATAACATTGGTACTTCGCGCCATAAAAAGCAATGGTTGAAAACGTGTTTTTTTTATTTAACGCCTTGCGGGTGGAGTTTCATAAAATCCGTTCTTAGCTGACCTCTACATCGCGTAAGGAATACTTCTACCAAATTTCAAGTCAATCGGCCTTATAGTTCCTGAGATTTCGTGATGAGTCAGTTCAAAAATGGGATCTCCTATATATATATAGATGTATATCTATATTAGCGTATATAATATAAGCGTGATACAAAGTACTAACTGTGACTCATACTAATATAACGAAGTAATTATTAGTATGTGTGTTCATACCCAACAAGCAATTATCACATTGCACATCAATTATGCCTTCCGCCGCCAACAACATGCTAGACAAGATTTAGGTGACAATATGACAATTGGAGAGTTGATCACAATTTTTTATAACAGTAAAGTGGCAAACAAGCTTGTGGCCCGCCTGATGGTAAGTGGTTACCATCCCCTACAGACGCTTGCATCACCAGGGGTAACACGTGTTGCCGAACCTGCAGGAAACTTTTCACACACCCTTCTTGAAGAACTCCAATTTCACAAGCACGAATACGTCTTTGAATTTCTTACGTTTGCGTAAACGCACGTTTTCCTGCGCTATAAAAAGCTTGTACTGTCATTAATCACTGTACACAAGATCAGGAATAAGTTATAAGTACAGTTCGGATTCGAACTTGCATATTTGCGTTGCACTCGAACCACTTAGACACAGCGGCTCCTAATCATTCTATCATTATTGGTTTTTTGATTATTTGTTTGATCGCGCTCAGAGCATTAGTGCTTTATTTGGTTGAACATTGCAAGTACTAATGATAATAATTGAGTGAGATATTCAACGTACTCAAGTGAGGTGTTTAATGGTTTAAGTAAACCAACAATTTGTTTTGTGTGCGTGCAGCAAAATGCTCTGCAAAATCAATCTGCAAAATTATTATAAAATCACTCTAATTATTTTTGGGGGTCACTATATTCCGTGACTCGAGAACCCAAAAGCTAATTTTTTACTCGCATCAATAAGAAATATGCCGTGGTGGCCGAGTGGTTCGAGTAATTGCCTGCGACACAAAGATCGCAAGTTCGAATCCCGACTGAACCAATGAGTTTTTCTGTGAGCTTTACGGTGAAGGAAAACATCGAGAGGAAACTTGCATACGTATGAGAAGCAATTCAAGGTCGTATGTATAACCGTGCTTGAGTTAGGCGATGGACTCGCCATCTGTCACGTTGGCACCTAATATACCGGCGGAAAGTGGGTGTATGTGTATTATCTATACACCTCTGCTACCTCCGCTACCCCTTCGGGGACCCTTGTGGGAAGGCGTGAGGATATATATATATACATATATATATATACATATATATATACCCATATATATATACCCTTCTATATCTTCATCTACTTTTATTTATTTATCTTCTATCTATCTATTATTTATTATTCATCTACACACATATATGTATATGGGCATTTCTCCACTAAATGGAAAATCGCTGTCCCAAGCTAATTTTATGTAATAAATCTAAAAAATTATCAGTTTTTTCTATCAATACCGACATAGTATTAGGTATTCTTGGCACGCCACAGTTTAGTTAGTAATTTAATAATTAAATATTCGAGTAAATGAACCCCAAAAGTATCGAAACACAGTCCCCTGGTAGGTCCCTTTTCCAGAATTACAAATCTTGTTACAAATATTTCTTCTTTTGCCATTGATAATTGATTAAAAAATATCCAAATCTATTAACAAACAGGGTAAGCAACTTTACACGTCACAATTATATTTGAACACTACAATTTTAACAAGATATCTATGTCCAAATGCTGTCCTCAAATTATTAAAACAGTCCCCTGTTAAAATTAGAAAACTGTGCTAAAGTCAAATTTAGTTTTGGCGCGAAACATTTATATCCTAAAACGGAATGCAATCGGTGTGAATTCGTTTGGTTGTGAAGCTAAGCGGGCAGCCGTCATTATGTGCAGTGATACTACTGCGTCAACTGGTAGACCACTCGTCTCGGCCGTTACTGAAAACAGTCCCCTGGTAAGCCTTTTTTCTTGTATTTTAAGAGTTATAATAACGAAAATTTGTTTAAAATAATAGATTATCTAGTACGTAACCACATCTGTTTCGTTTATCTGAATGTTTTCAAATTATATTGTTTTATTAAGTATTCATGTAAAAATAACAGTCCCCTGGCCAACAGTCCCCTGTCATTTCATAGCACAGGGGACTGTTTTCTTAAGTTCTGACCATTAAAAGTATCGTCTTTTTTGTAGGTATTAAAAATAAAAAATTTATAAAAGAAGCCATCTAAAACAATAGAAGGAATATTAGAACGTATAGCTGAATATTTGAGATATCAACGACTTAAAAATTATCCTAAAAAAAATAAGGGTTGAAAGAAAAAGGAAAGGTATCAAAAAATATATGCAAAAGAAGATTAGTTAAAGATATGGGTCGTCGTGAGGATAACGCTGTAAAAAAGGTTTGGAAAGAGCATTGTTCTAAGTAGAGTTAAAAATCATGTAAGACAATTATACTGAAGTTTTCCTGGAACTTTTCGGAGAGTGGCCATGGCAAGGGTGCTGATGGTGTTGGAGCTACGTGCAAGAAGACTGCAGATGCCATTGTTGCTGTAGGAGGTGACATTGACAGTTTGGAATCTTTTATTGAATCTGTGCAACAAAGATGTCCTGCAATTACAATGTTTGTGATTGACGATGCTGCAATTAATAATATGACTTTCGGTGAAACGGTATTCAGGAAGACGCCAAGAATTTGAAAAGTTTCAATAGTACCCTCAAAATACATCAGATTAAGTGTAAAATATCACGATGCCCTTTGGGATCACCGAAAGGTGCTGAGAAGGGTTATGAACTACCAAGTGATGAAACTTCACGTCGAGGACATTTACACAGACTCAGAATCCGAAAGCAAAACCAGGCTAGCCCATAACTCGCTGGATAGTAACATTGCAGAAACTGAAATTTCACTACTGTGTGACTATATCAATACTGATTTTGAGCATAGTGCAGGGCCCAGTACAATCAACCAACAGCAGTACAATAGTGCTGATTACGTTCTAGTCAAGTTTAACGTTAGAAACACAGAATATCGCTATGCTGCTGATATCACTCAAGTTGATGATGAGGAAGGCGAAGTAACAGTAACGTTTATGAAAATGTGTGATAATAAGGGCCACAAGCTTAGAATGGACGAAAATTATATTTCTGATGTCAGTTTTGACCAAATTTTGCAGAAGTTTCCAGATCCAGATCTAAGTCAAAAAGGGAGGAGATACATATTTTAAGAATGGCAAAGAAAAATAAAGACTATGATTACTTAAATAAAAATACTAATTGTTTTTGTCCATAAAACATTCCCCTGGGTGGTTACAACAGTCCCCTGTCACGGATTTGCAAAAAATCGTCCATAACTCAAAAATCTAGAGGAAAATGTGTGGGCTTTTTTAAGATATATATTTAATTTACTATTGCCCTTCATTTTAATAACAAACATTCTCAATATTTAAAAAAAATACTACAGGACAGTTTTGTATGGACGATTTTCCAAATAGCAGAGAAACACCCATATATATATACCCTTCTATATCTTCGCCTTCAAATATGTTCGCACAAACGATCTAATTAGTAACAGAGTGGAAGGCTGAACATTTCAGCGACTTGAGCTGTTTTCAATAACAATAGATGAACTCAAAACAATATTTCAATATTCTTTTCATGTATGGTTGAGTGGCAAGTTATAGATAAATATTTCCGCGTGGCCCATATCCAAGGAAAACAATATTTACCTTCATGCCTTTCAGCTGGTTTTCTCCGAAGGGATAAACAGAGGTGTAAAAGCATCCTCTTATAACTGGACGTATATTTAGGTGCCAATGTGACAGATAGATGACAGTTTCTCAAGCCTGACATTACATACGTCATTAAATTCTAATTTATATTCAAAAAGGAAAAAATGTTGTACATATAAAATTTATCATCATCAGACATAGAAAGCTTTGACAGTTTGCAGTGGAGCCGTGAGAATATGCATTTCTAAGCAACAATGAGGGTTCAAAGAGGAGAAATTAATGATCTTATACGTGTGTGATGTAATTTTTGCATAACCGAATTGTAGCAAGCATTAAGTCGCGTGAGACAGGCGTAGTGTGAGCATAGTTGAGATGAATGGAGCCCAGTCCGTTTTGTTACGCATCGGCTGAAAGCGCGCGCATCTCCGCTTGTGAACGAACGTGCGAATAGGAACAGTTGCGCAAGCGCAAGTCACTTACACGCCGGCTCGACGACGTCGCCCGGATAATATAGTTTTATTGCCCTTCTTTGTCTACTGGTCGCGTGTTTGCGATAAATTGCCTTGATAGAGAGAAATTATTTTAACAACAATATGAAATCTTCAGAGAAAATATATATTCTTAAAAGGAAAATATTTATCTTAGTAGCAATATTGGAAGGAGAGTTACAATACACTTATTTGAAAAAGCACTCACAGACTGAAAACAACGCCGAATGTCTTGGAGATGACTCCCATGGTCTTCTTCCACCCCTTGATGAACTGGCGGCGGCGCGCGCCCCGGGGCGGCAGCGCGCGCGGCCCTAGCTCTGTGTACGAGTTAATCTTGCTGGCCTCCAAGCAATCCGACGAGAACCATCACTGGTACAGTCACACTACACTGGTATAATGGCTATCGCACTTTGAGAACTCCATAACTTAATTTATACATAGTTTCGATGTTAAGCTTTTATGTGTCGTGAAGAACCCACCCTAGATAGCCCGCAGAGCCACGGTCCGCTCATTACAATACAATCGTCCTTTCGTGACAACTTATTCCTCTATCTAAATTTGAATATAAAATCAGTTGCACCGTCACTAAGGGTTCGATTTTTTCGAACACTAGGTGCGAGGGATCTGAGGCGTGCGTCTACTGCGAAGGCGCGGACAAGACTGGCGCGAGTGCGAAGACTGCGAGCCAACCACGCGACGTTAGATCCGTCCGTGAGTGAGCGTTCGTAGAGCCGAGGGGCTAATGCTACGGCCGCTACGGGGGTGCCGTTCGTAAGTTCGTAAGCTCGCGTGTGTATAAGGTGGACTTGTAGTACTTTTCTTTCAATGTGGACACGGAAGTAGCCTCGGGCTGGCGTCGCTCTCATACTATGATTGCCTGGTATTCACGAGCTGCAAGCTTCGCTCATACGCCTGAAGGTACACAATAACGTACATAAAGCAAATGCAACCTTAAATATTCAAAGAAAGCGTCTATTACGTAAATATGGACTAACTAGCTACCCGCCCCGGCTTCGTACGAGCATATTATTGCTTAAATATTTTTCTGTCGTAGCATTAGCCCATTTCAACCAATTTAAACTACAACCGGATGTGATCGGTCTGTATCATCATGAAAATCAATTAATATTTTCTTTATAATATTTTCTTTAAATTATTTTCTAATATTTTCTTGAAGCCGTGGTGGCCGAGTGGTTCGAGCAGTTGCCTGCGACGCAAAGGTCGCAAGTTCGAATCCCGACTGTACCAATGAGTTTTTCTGAATTTAAGTACAGTGATTAGTCACACCACGAGCTGAACGGTGAAGGAAAACATCGAGAGGAAACCTGCATACGTCTGAGAAGAAATTCAAAGGCGTATGTATAGTCGTGCTTGAGTAACGGCGATGAACTCGTCATCTGTCACGTTGGCACCTAATATACCTCTGGCGGAAAGTGGGTGTGTGGGTATTACCTATACACCTCTGCCTACCCCTTCGGGGACCCTTGTGGGAAGGCGTGAGGATATATTATATTATATATTATTATATATATTATATTATATATTTTCTTTGTTTATAGAGTTATTTTGTTTTCTTCAATAATCAATTGTTCAATAGTTATAGAGTTAATTTTGAATAGAGAGGCAGATGTACAAACGCGGCGGAGAACTTTGATTTGTAATAGGACGTCGATCTTAGGCAGACCTTTGATGATGACGCGTGCCGTAAGATGCTGTATCACACCCAATCCTAATAAGATAATTGCTCTCCCTTTGCCCATGACCTAGTAAAATAAGTGAAAACCTTAGCTGCGACTAAGCGTTGATGTCAGAATGTGAGCTCAGCCATGAGTCATGAATAAATAACATGCGACATAATGCAACTTAACATTATCCAAATCTTATTGAAGACAGTATATTTGCATCTGAGCATATTTTTGACGCTTTTTATTGTAATGTTTGCGAATGGCGTGATCTTAAGTCGCCCACCCAAACACCAAATCCATGAAATATACGACGCTGCTGACATTTTGCAGGACGTTCATTGAACTCACTCACATTCACTCACAGGCAGCTTCGAAGTTAGACTAGCAAAAGAGAATCTATTAATCATATCAAATATATCAATCTTATATTATCAATCAAAAGATATCAAGTCAAGTATCAAAATAATATTGTTACGAGCTGGGGTTCGGGATAATTTAATGATAGCCGGTTATTATACTTAAACGACACTTTATTCTATACACAGAATAATTCCGCAAACTTGTACAATAAATCCGTACACTTCACTACAATTCTATTCACTATAACACTGCTCACTACTACACAGTACTAGTACAACACAGTAAGCCCTAGGTACTGAAACACTTCTACTCTGTATACACTACAACACAGTAACAGTAGAACACAGTAAACACTAGACACTGATACACTTCTACTCTGTGTACACTACAACGCAGTAACAGTAGAACACAGTAAACACTAGACACTGATACACTTCTACTCTGTGTACACTACAACACAGTAACAGTAGAACACAGTAAACACTAGACACTGATACACTTCTACTCTGTGTACACTACAACACAATAACAGTAGAACACAGTAAACACTAGGCACTGAAACACTTCACTAATACTGTAACACTCACTATAGTCACCGATAAAATTCTTGTGATCACTCGCACTGAACTAAACTCACTAACTCTAACTCAGACTCTCTCACTGACTGACTCGCTCCGACTTAACTCTCTAAACTGACTCGCTCAGACTTAACTCTCTCACTTAACGAACTCGCTCAGACTAACTGAGAACTGACTGACTGTGCCCATCGGATACCGCCTTATATATGGCACTGGTACGACATACTAGATATCGGTGGAAGGCTCTAGACTGCCATTAAGATGTTCGTAGAATTGCCGTGTGAATGCGTCCGCAGAACAATGGCCGGGCGACGAAAACAACTTGTTTACGTCCTTTCTTAATTGCCTCCTTTTGTCTATATTTCCTGCTAAATGTTGTTGTTTGGCATGACTTTCACACGGCAAGCCCTCCAGAACCTTCCATCGTAACACTGCCCCCTCCTTAGACATGCTCGTCCCGAGCATCGTTAGATCCATGGTAGCGCGCCAGTCGATCGACGTGGACGACCTTCGGAGCTTCGTAGATACTCCTTTCTTCCGTACTGGATGGTGAAGCCACACCAGGGATCCCCTGCCGAATCCAGGATTGTTAATGTTTCCGTCATAGCGGATCTTCCCCCATTCAGACGTCTGTCGACCGAACTGCCTCATGTGACCGCAGAAGCCGTTCATTCTCATGCGCCAGTCCCTCGCATAATTTGTCACAGAAATTGGAGAGTTCGGTATTCTAAGGGCTCCTCCAAAACCAGCAAGCCTCCTCGCTGTCCTGGCCTCTATCTTGGTCCTGTCCAGACTTGCTCTATCTGGACAATTAAACTGCAGGAGGCCCTTTTCTTTGACTGCCGTAATTTCTTTTCCAACATGAACAGTCAGCTCCTTATAAAGATGGGTTTGTTCCACTTTGTTGCACTTCAGCTGCTCTTGAAGTTGCACTTGCTCTTCCCGGAGTTGCACTTGCTCTTCCCGGAGTTGCACTTGCTCTTCCCGAAGTTGCACTTGCTCTTCCTGCAGTCGCACTTGCTCTTCCTGACATCGCACTTGCTCTTCCTGACATCGCACTTGCTCTTCCTGAAGTTGCACTTGTTCTACCTGACGTCGAACTTGCTCTTCCTGATGTTGCCCTTGCTCTTCCTGACGTCGCACTTGCTTTTCCAGACTTCGCACTTGCACTTCCTGATCGCACCTCTCCTGCTCTAGAAGCTGTTGTGTCTGCTCTTCCTGACTTCGCACTTGCACTTCCTTGTCGTGCCTCAGTTGCTCTTGAAGCTGTCGTGTCGGCTCTTCCTGACATCGCTCTTGCTCTTCTTGAAGTCGCACTTGATCTTCCCGAAGTTGTACTTGCTCTTCCTGAAGTAGCACTTGCTCTTCCTGAAGTAGCACTTGCTCTTCCTTATCGCACTTCAGCAGCTCTAGAAGCTGTTGTATCTGTTCTTTCTGACGTTCTTCCTGACGTCGTCTCTGCTCTTCCTGACGTTCTTCCTGACGTCGCCACTGCTCATCCTGACATCGCCACTGCTCTTCCTGACGTTCTTTCTGACGTCGCCACTGCTCATCCAGACCTCGCCACTGCTCTTCCTGACGTTCTTTCTGACGTCGCCACTGCTCTTCCTGACGTTCTTTCTGACGTCGCCACTGCTCTTCCTGACGTTCTTTCTGACGTCGCCACTGCTCTTCCTGACGTCGCTTCTGCTCATCCTGACGTCGCCACTCGTCTTTCTGACGTCGCCACTGCTCTTTCTGACGTCGCCACTGCTCTTCCTGACGTCGAAACTGCTCTTCCTGACGTCGATCCATCTCCTGCAGAAACGCTATGAGCTCAGCTATGTCGGTAGCCGAAACTTGAAGATTCATTGGCGGTGCATTCCCAGCATCGCCAGTGGCCGTCGGCTCCGCAGCCTGCTGCTCTTGCTGCATTGCTTGGGTTAGACCCGGAGTGTCGTCTTTTGGTAGAACCGGCATAATTATCCCTCACTTCTGACACCAATTGTTACGGGCTGGGGTTCGGGATAATTTAATGATAGCCGGTTGTTACACTTAAACGACACTTTATTCTATACACAGAATAATTCCGGAGACTTGTACGATAAATCCTTACACTATTCGCTACAGCTCTATTCACTATAACACTGATCACTACAACACAGTACCAGTAGAACACAGTAAACACTAAACACTGATACACTTCTACTCTGTGTACACTACAACACAGTAACAGTAGAACACAGTAAACACTAGGGACTGAAACACTTCACTAATACTGTAACATTCACTATAGTCACCGATAAAACACTTGTGATCTAACTCAGACTCACTAAACTAAACTCACTAAACTGACTCGCTCAGACTAACTGACTCACTTAACAAACTCGCTCAGACTCCCCGTGCCCATCGGATACCGCCTTATATATGGCACCGGCGCGATATACTAGATATCGGTGGAAGGCTCTAGACTGCCATTAAGATGTTCGTAGAATTGCCGTGTGAATGCATCCACAGAACAATGGCCGGGCGACGAAAACAACTTGTTTACGTCCTTTCTTAATTGCCTCCTTTTGTCTATATTTCCTGCTAAGTGTTGTTGTTTCGCATGGCTTTCACACGGCAAGACCTCCAGAACCTTCCATCGTAACAATATCATCACGCCAAGTCCCTAACGGGGTAGGCAGAGAGTATAGAGCGCCAGTTCTCTCTAGACTTACATACCTCTTTCGCTTCGTCCACATTCATCAGTCTCTTCATACTTGCTCGTCGGTTTCGAGTACTCTTAACGTTCCCGTCCTTGAGAGTCCGAAACTGGGGGGTTCGAATCCCGCTGAGGGCAGATATTTGTGTGATGAACACGAGTATTTGTACTTAGTCTTGGATGTCCTATGTATTTAAGTATATATCTATCTATATAAGTAAATATACCGTTGTCTAGTTACCATAACACAAGCTTTGCTTAATTTGGGACTAGGTCAATTTGTGTGGAATTGTCCGGTATTTATTTAAAATTATTATATTCCTTATTTATTATTTGTAATCTATCTTCTAGAGAGAGAGAGGTCTCACCATTAGATGTGTCCGGTTCCCGCTTAACCTGCTGCTGTATGTGGTCGAACAGCCGCTGCTGCTGCAGGCGCCTCTGGCTGTCACTGTACACTGCACTCGCGTCTACACAACACAATAACCAAGCTAAGCTTCTTTATATAACCAGGCTGAGCTTATGTAAATACTATAAGAAAGGTAGGGCATAACGGGTTTCCCGTTCGAATTCGGAGCTGCCCGACTGGGGCAGGACCTCCACCTTATAGAAGGCCGTAGACAAATAACACAATTTATTGTGTTATATGGCTACTACGTGGTGAATAAGGTTGCCAGTAATGAGCTCCTTGGGGAGGGGAAGGATTGTTACATTGTGTTGGGATTAAACCCATTATGCTGCCAACACACTATAACTCTACGAACACAGAGTGGCAACACGCAAGTGATACTTCAGTATCGTGAGCGTAAATAGGCTACGGTAACCGTTTCCCATCAGGTGGGCCGTATGCTTGTTTGCCACTCTTGTTGTATAAAAAAAAACCAGCTAACCAAGATAAGCTTCTTAATAACCAAGCTAAGCTTATTTATATAACTAAAGTAAGCTTATTTATACAACCAAGCTAAGCTTATTTATATAACCAAGCTTAGCTTATTTATTTAACTAAGCTAAACTTCACTTCACGCGCTCGTCTGATGGTAAGCGGTTACCCTCGGTTTTGAACGCTTACAAAACTAGGGTTAACGATAGCGCGCTGCCAACCCTGCAGTGGTATTTGTAGGGATTTTCGTTCCCTTTTTCTTGCAAAAATCACAAATATTTGTCGACATTAAGACTCACCCAACTGCTCCTTACTCCTCTCGTACAAAAACTTCTCCTCGTCCGTGTTTACATCAATCTCTTGCTTTATGTGATTCTCATTGAAGAAATTCTGATTTTCAGCCGGCCTGTGCTGATCCTGTAGCATTTGGATATTGTGCTGTTGATTCCTGAGCAACTCCACGCTGTCCTGGAAGCCATTTTGGTAGTAATCGCCCCTTTGGTAGCTTTTCTCGTAGCTGTACATGTCAACTTTGTGATAATCGCCCTCCAATGGTAGCTTTTGGTAGCCGTTGTCCAGAACGTGTGACTTTCTCTCGAGCGCGTATTTCTCGGCTTCTTTATTATATTCCTCGTTGGTCTGAGGAATGTAGTCCTCCTTGGCGTACTTCTTGAAGTCCTGATAGACCTCCAGCTCTGACGTGTGAGACTGTTCTGACACCTCGCTATAGCTGTTGTTGGGTTGGGAGTCGTCGTCTTCGGAGGCCACAGGATCTGTCTGCATGATGGCGTCCTGTTTCTTAGGCTTTAACTGATGGACTGGAGACACGGCGTTCGCGATCGCGTTCAGAGATTGCAGACGGTATGGTGGCAACTGGAAGCATATATAATAATATGAATTATCTAGAAGCCGTTGTGGCCGAGTGGACTGCGACACAAAGATCGCAAGTTCGAATCCCGACTATACGAATGAGGTAATGAACTTAAGTACAGTGATCAGTCACACCACAAGCTTTACGGTGAAGGGAAACATCGAGAGGAAACCTGCATACGTCTTAGAAACAATTCAATGGCGTATGTATAGTCGTGCTTGAGTAACGGCGATGAACTCGTCATCTGTCAGGTTGGCACCTAAAATATATATCTGGTAGAACACGGGTGTGTGGGTAATCAAATAATAAATTTATACATATTTAAAAAATGTTACGGATCGCTGTCTGTACATAGAAGATAATTATATGTGAAAAAATATGATTGGGACCTTTATCAACGCAAATAGCACCCAAAACACTGATTGTTAGAATTTTTATCAGTGTGTCTGTGCGTCTATGCACAGTATCTCAATCTCAAAAACGGCTTATCCGATTTAGATGTGGTTTTCAATAATACAACGTGAGAAAGTGAAGAAACTATACGCAGGTGAGTTCGCGTGCCATAGCTAGTATCACAAAATTAATTATGTCAGCCATATTGACATTTCGTGTGAGGACATTTGAGGCGAGATGTACCTCGCAGTGTCGATTCAAAGGTCGCTGCAAAAACTGGCTGGCGTTTTTACGAGTGGCCTTCGCGATTATTCATAATTAAATATTATTATTTACTACATGTTAGTAC
The DNA here is from genome assembly GCA_016069955.1 of Drepana arcuata. Lineage (NCBI taxonomy): Eukaryota > Metazoa > Arthropoda > Insecta > Lepidoptera > Drepanidae > Drepana > Drepana arcuata. Next base: position 14,196 of record JACCPG010008987.1, read on the forward strand.
AAAGCAATTTTATATGCATCTGTCTTCTTAGACAGCATTAGCATGTACTGTACTCTCTGCCTACCCCTTCGGGGACCCTTGTGGGAAGGCGTGAGGATATCATTAGAACATGTACTAAATGAAGGAAAAGGATGAGTGAAGAAAGATTGACGAAACAGATATACAAAGCGAAAGTGTGTGCAAGAAGAGGCAGAGGAAGGCCACGTTCCAACTACCTGGATCAAATAGATCGGACTCTCAAGGACGGGAACGTTAAGAGTACTCGAAACCGACGAGCATGTATGAAGAGACTGATGAATGTGGACGAAGCGAAAGAGGTATGTAAGTCTCTTTACTCTCTGCCTACCCCATGTATGTATGTATGTATGTAGTAAATGTAACAATGTAAATTGAAATTGTAATCCCGAAATATAGATTAACAAAAACGAGCAAGTCTTTTATTATAAATAGTATACGCTTTTACAACAAGCTGCCAAAGTCAGTTATAGAACTGACCGATGTAAAGTTCAAAAACGTTATCAAACGTGTTCTGATTAAAAAAGCATATTATAAAATCAAGGACTACGTTGAAGATAGAGAAGTCTGGCTCTAGTTCCTTCTGCGCATGCGGCTTCCTTGGTAGCTCATAAACGGCACAAATTTGTGGATGTCTCTAACTATTCTGAATCTTTTCTTTTCTCATTTCGGGGTTTTTTTTACAATATAATTTTACTTTTTTTTATTTTAATTTATTCAATATCTTGACCAGAATTAGTTACAGTACTGATGACAATATTTGTGTCACTTGTTTAATTTGTCTAATTTGTGAATGTGAGAACATTGTAGGCTTTGTAGATTCTTAGATCTTGCTAACATTGTTATAATTATCTTGTTTTATGCATGCTTTGTATAGTAAGCAGCGACCTATTGTCGGGCCTACGTTGTTCCCCCATACTTGGGTACTATTGCTGTAACGAAAAAATATTATTGTTGTATATGCCTAATGATTTGAAAAGAGTAACCATGGAGTTTCTTGCCGGTTCTTCTCCATGGAAGCGACCAACCCGAACCGTGCTCTTTTTTTCGACGTTTTATAAGTGCCCACCTGGGCCTATGTGAAATAAAAAGATTTTGATTGATTTGATTGATTGATTGAAATCCGAGATCCAAATCCGATCCAAGCAATGTAAAGCAAGCAAGTATGAAGAGACTGATGAAAGTGGTCTGTATGTCTCGAGAACTGGTATCTACTCTCTCTCTCTAAATTTTTTTTAAACAACAAGAGTGGCAAACAAGCATACGGCCCACCTGATGGGAAACGCTTACCGTAGCCTATTTACGCTCACGATACTGAAGTATCACTTGCGCGTTGCCACTGTGTTCGGAGAGTTATAGTGTGTTGGCAGCATAATGGGTTTAATCCCTCTGCTTCCAACACAATGTAACAATCCTCCCCCCTCCCCAAGGAGCTCATTACTGGAAACCTTATTCACCGCGTAGGAACACAACACAATAAATTGTGTTATTTGTCTACGGACTTCTATAGCTTCTATCTTAACTTAAGCACAGTGCTTCATCCTGATGGAATGTTACCAGAACAAACATGTCAGAAGTACTATAATTGGATGTACCCAGGATGTGGGTCTGTGTAACAGTATCCTGGCGAACCCTAGTTCTGATGATATAAAATATTTATTGAAAGTATATAAGCGTAGGTTTTAAATACTATTATACCCAGGTGTCCTCGCGGAGTGACATAGTCGCTGTGCGACAAAACTCCTCAAATAAATAGAAAAAAAAGTACACTGATTAGTCACACCGCGAGCTTTACGGTGAAGGAAAACATCGAGAGGAAACCTGCATACGTCTGAGGAACAATTCAAAGGCGTATGTATAGTCTTGCTTGAGTAACGGCGATGGACTCGCCATCATCACGTAGGCAGTTAAAATATATCCCTGGCGGAAAGTGCCACGTAGGCGTGAGATTCCACAAAAATTGACCTAGTCCCAAATTAAGCAAAGCTTGTGTTATGGTAACTAGACAACGATATATTTACTTATATAGATAGATATATACATAAATACATAGGACATCCAAGACTAAGGTACAAATATTCGTGTGCATCACACAAATATCTGCCCTCAGCGGTATTCGAGCCCGCGACCTCAAGTTTCGCAGTCAGGAGCTGTAACCACTAGACCAGACGGTCGTCGTATATTATTACTATATGACTTACGTTCGTCTGTTCGGGACAATTAACCATGTTGCACTCGGGTATGGGTACTATGTGGTTGGGCACTGGCATCGACCACTTATCCGCGATGATCTTGTCGCTGGAAGAAACAAATTGTACATATTATAACTTGATGGTAAGCCATTACCACCGCCTTTGGACAGTTGCGACAAAGATCTCGCACTGTGCGCTTCCAAAGGATTTTCCTTCCGCGAACGCTCAGGCTGTGGAATGAGCTCCCCGTTGAGGTTTTCCCTGGAGAGTACAGCATGGAGTTCTTCAAGAAGGGTGTGAAATGATTACCTTTAGTTCATGCTCTCCTGGTACATTCTAAAAGGTTTCCCTGGAGAGTACAGTTTGGAGTTCTTCAAGAAGGGTGTGAAATGATTGCCTTTCGTTCATGCTCTCCTGGTACATTCGAAAAGGTTTCCCTGGAGAGTACAGCATGGAGTTCTTCAAGAAGGGTGTGAAATGATTGCCTTTCGTTCATGCTCTCCTGGTACATTCGAAAAGGTTTCCCTGGAGAGTACAGTTTGGAGTTCTTCAAGAAGGGTGTGAAATGATTGCCTTTCGTTCATGCTCTCCTGGTACATTCGAAAAGGTTTCTCTGGAGAGTACAGCATGGAGTTCTTCAAGAAGGGTGTGGAAAGATTCCTGCAGGGTCGACAACGCGCGCATGGTATTGCGAGGGCAGAGTACTGTAACCGTTTCTTATACCACTGGGGTGACAAACAAGCATGCGGCCCGTCTGATGGTAAGCGGTTAACGCCGCCGATGGACGTTTGTAATGCCAGAGATATCACGGATATCAGGAGTTGATAAGTATGCACATTGGTTGATTTTCGCATTTGTAGAATTACCTGATGGTTTCAGTGATGGCGTAACGGGGTATTCCGTTCGAATTCATATCTGCCCGACTGGGGCAGGACCTCCACCTTATAGAAGGTCGTAGACAAATAACACAATTTGTTGTGTTGTGTTCCTACGCGGTGAATTCCAGTAATGAGCTCCTTGGGGAGGGGGGAGGATTGTTTATATTGTGTTGGCAGCAGAGGGATTAGTCCAATTATACTGCCAACACAGTATACTCTCCGAACACAGAGTGGCACGGCGCAAGTGATACTTCGGTATCGTTAGCGTAAATAGGCTGCGGTAACCGTTTCGCATTGGAAGTATTACGAATTGACAGATTTAAGAGTTGGTAGTTTTGCGATTTGGTAGATTTTCGAACTGGTAGTTTTTCAATTTAGTAGTTTTGGGCGTTGGACAGACAGCCTCTTAACTATTATCTTTATATACTTAATGCGTTACCTCTGCTCGAGGGCCTCCTTCTTGACTTCCCTGAACTTGACCGTGCGACTTTTCCTGATCACCATCACTGTGCCATCGGGGTTCAACTTCGGCAGGTTTTGGGAGGGCATCGCATCTTTGCTTAACGTCTTCCATTGCCCTGTAATTGAATTGATACAATTATAACAACAATATGGTAGGTATTAAAATATTATAAATCTTACTAATATTATAAATAATAAATAAATAAATAAATAAATAAATCTTTATTGAATTAATTACAAGATAATAATATTACATGGTTTGGGATCTCTTCTTTTAAGTTCCAAGAACCTGTATTAGAAGAGCCCCCTCTCTTTCTGTGGTCTTCAATAAAATTAATACAATTTAGCAAATTGTGTGTGTGTGTGTGTGTGTGAAATAAATGTGAAAGTTTGTAAGTTTGGATGTTTGCGGTTCACTCACGACCAAACGGCTGAACCGATTTGGCTGAAAGTTGAAATGGTGATGGCTTATACCTAGGAATAGGACATTGACAACTTTTTTTTATCCTGAAAAATTCAAAGTTCTTATATTATAATGTATGATGCTCTTTCACGGCATAGCGGCTGAACCGAACATAACTGAGACTATATGAGTGAATATCAGGAGCATGTATGAAGAGAGTGAATGAGCATGAAACAAGGTCTGTAAGCCTAGAGTGATGGTATGTTTATATGTAGGTATTTATGTACGAAATATGGTTATTTATCTATTTACATGAATATGTATAAAATATGGTTTATTTTATTAACCGCAATTATTGTTTCACAACCGATAATCATGCATGATTCATGATTGTGTTTATTATTTTAAGGGTCTCCGAAGGGGTAGGCAGATGTGTATAAGTAATACCCACACACCCACTTTGTGTGTGGGTATTACCTATACACCTCTATACACCTCAAGTGTTACGATGGCACCTAAAATATATCTGGTGCGTAATGATATCTATACTAATCTATACTAATATTATAAAGCTGAAGAGTTTGTTTGTTTGTTTGTTTGAACGCGCTAATCTCAGGAACTACTGGTTGGAATTGAAAAATTATTTGTGTTGGATAGTCCATTTATCTAGGAAGGCTTTAGGCTTTATAACATCACGCTACGACTAATAGGAGCGGAGCATAAATGAAAAATGTTGCAAGAACGGGAAAAAATATTCCTTTTTGAGAGCTTCCGTTGCGTGCGCTGCGTAAACGGTTTAAGTTACGAAAATATCATGTATGAGGGAATTGTTCTTCTTTAAAGGTTCTAAAAAAAATCCGCGACAGCATATGTCTATCTTTTAAGATTGACTCACTATAACCCTTTTCATGATTATAATAGAACAATGAAACTCATAGAAATATCATAGGGATTTGAAATTGTAATCGCGCTTCATGCGACTAGTCGAACCACTCGGCCAACACATACAATAAATAATATTTCTTTGTCCAGTGTACGGAATGGCCCAATATTAATTATCCTTAGGGAATTACACCGCATTCGTCACTTCCTGTGGTTTGGGATAAAGCTACTAACTCATTATAAATGGCATAATTTTAAACAATTTATATATATGTGTGTATATAAGTACATAATATTAAATTTATTTTTAACTCTCATAAAACCGCATTTTTATCGCGGATGACAGACTAGGCTGGTGTAACGAGGTCCGGCCACGAAGCTCGGGAAAACGAGTTCTGTTCCCACTGGGAGCGGATATTTCGTTCACCATCATATTTTTTATTTTATTTTTATTTATTTACTTTAATTTCTACTTATATTATTAATAGATTAATCACACCACGAGCTTTACGGTGAAGGAAAACATCAAGAGGAAACCTGCATACGTCTGAGAAGAAATTCAAAGGCGTATGTACAGTCGTGCTTGAGAAACGGCGATGGACTCGCCATCTGTCACGTTGGCACCTAATATACCTCTGGCGGAAGGTGGGTGTGTGGGTATTACCTTTACACCTCTGCCTACCCCTTCGGGGACCCTTGTGGGAAGGCGTGAGGATATATATATTATTATTAATAGAGAGCCGTGGTGGCCGAGTGGTTCGAGCAGTTGCCTGCGACACAAAGATCGCAAGTTACTGTAACTACCTGGATCAAATCGATCGGACTCTCAAGGACGGGAACGTTAAGAGTACTCGAAACCGAGCATTAATGAAGAGACTTATGAATGTGGACGATATATGTATGTACGTACTTAATATACATACATACATACATATCATCACGCCAAGTCCCTAACGGGGTAGGCAGAGAGTATAGAGCTCCAGTTCTCTCTAGACTTGCATACCTCTTTCGCTTCGTCCACATTCATCAGTCTCTTCATACATGTATATGTATATTAAGTATTTCTTGTGTAAATTATTATATTGTTAACGTGTTTGTTTGTCATCACTTTGGCAGACAATTTAAGTAAAACCCACGATCAAGGGGAAATCCTTATTATTGGCGTGATAATTCCCATTTAGTATTTGTTATTATTTTAGAAAAAGCCGTGGTGGCCGAGTGGCTTGAGTAGTTGCCTGCGACACAAAGATTGCAAGCTCTAATTCCGACTGTACCAATGCGTTTTTCTGAACTTAAGTACAGTGATTTGTCACACCACGAGCTTTAAGGTGAAGGAAAACATCGAGAGGAAACCTACATACGTCTGAGAAGCAATTCAAGGGCGTATGTATAGTCGTGCTTGAGTAACGACGATGGACTCGCCATCTGTCACGTTGGCACCTGAAATACCTGCACACCTTTGCCAAGCCTTTCGGGAAGCCTTGTGGCGTGAAGATAGTAGAAACAGACTCTTCAATTTTATTTATTAGTAATTGTCTCCAATGGTTTGATCCTGAACCACAAGACAGCCACAGAATAATATCTTAATATATATAAATATCCAAACGTTTCTAACAGTTGGGAGTCGAGAATGGTTTAGATTTCACAATTGGACCCGATAGGTGGCGCTGCGATCGTTTTACGGGCAATTGAACTTTTTCACCGTCATCTACACTAATATTATAAAGAGGAAAACTTTGTTTGGTTGTAATGAATAGGCTCAAAAACTACTGGACCGATTTGAAAAATTCTTTCACTGTTGGGAAGCTACACTATCTCCGGTGAACATAGGCTATATAAAATTGGACCCGATAGGTGGCGCTGCGATCGAGTTTCAGGAATTTAACTTTTTCACCCGGGCGAAGCTATCCCTTTCTGTGTGTCTTAAGGTGGATTCGAGAATGGTTTAGATTTACAATTGGACCCGATAGGTGGCGCTGCGATCGTGTTACGGGCAATTTAACTTTTTCATCCGAGCGAAGCTGGGCGGGACAGCTAGTAGTCATATATAATTTATAGGCAGTTACATTAATAGACAATGTTAGCATGTTATTGTGGCAGCCGAGAGTCGCTTGCAACGTAAAGTAAGTAGAATCGAGTCCCTGCAGTCTGTACCAGACATTTTACTGAACAGGTATGGTGATTAATCACACCACGAGGTGCACGGTGAAGGATAATATCGAGAGGAAACCTGCAAACTTACATACACATATCATCACGCCAAGTCCCTAACGGGGTACGCAGAGAGTATAGAGCGCCAGTTCTCTCTAGACTTACATACCTCTTTCGCTTCGTCCACATTCATCAGTCTCTTCATACATGCTCGTCGGTTTCGAGTACTCTTAACGTTCCCGTCCTTCAGAGTCCGATCTATTTGATCCAGGTAGTTGGAACGTGGCCTTCCTCTGCCTCTTCTTGCACACACTTTTGCTTTGTATATCTGTTTCGTCAATCTTTCTTCACTCATCCTTTCTATGTGTCCAAACCAACGTGCAAACTTATATATACTTAATAATATTAATAAAGAGGAAAGATTTGTGTGTAAGTATGTTTGTATTGAATAGGCTCCGAAACAACTGGACCGATTCGAGAAATTCTTTCACCATTGGAAAGCTACATTCACCCTGAGTGACATAGGCTATATTTTCTTTTATAAAAAAATCTTATGTCCACCCGTGCGAAGCTGGGACGGACAGCTATTTAGTAATATTATGAATGCGAATGTAAGGTTCTTTCTAACTTTAGTCGCGCAAAAAGCAGTGAATGGAACCTTTTTAAGTAGCTAAGCTAAGGAACAAATATGTTATTAACTTTATGGAGACAGTCGAGAATAGAAGAGGAAAGATGATAGGCTTCTTTAGAAACATCTCAGAAGGAAAGGTAAAGGGGAAGCGAGGAAGAGGAAGACCAAGATTAACATACATACATACATATAATCACGCCTCTTTCCCGTAGGGGTAGGCAGAGACCACTTCTTTCCACTTGCTACGGCACTTCATTAACATACATGGGTCAGATCAAAGAAAAGGTGTCTCTCATGACGTATAAGGTCAAGGAGGTTGCGCTGGACAGAAGCGAATGGAGGGGACTGCATCAGAGACGCCGACTAGAGTCCAGCTCTTAAATTTGTGATGATGATAAGAGTACTCATTGCACTTAGTTATTGTTTTAAAATTTTAACTCAATTGGTCCAAAACTTTTTGAGTTTTAAAAGCTCATAAAGATCATAAAGGAACTTATTGAGACAAAGAACCTATCTATATAAATAAATAAAATGAGAATAGCAGAATAACTATTAAAATATAGAAAGTGGGTGGGTATTACCTATACACCTCTGCCTACCCCTTCGGGGACCCTTGTGGGAAGGCGTGAGGATATATTATTATTATTATTATTATTATTATATAGGAATGATTAATGTTAAAAAAAGTATTACACATTATACAGCGTGTAACGGAAGGGGGTATCAACTCTGAGAAGGTGAATGTGCTCATGAAACTCAACAACTTTCCACAAAGAACATAGGTGGAAATATGAAAAAAAAATTTGGCCCTACCATAGTAAATCAATCAGCTGGTAGTCAGTTTTGTAAGGGAGAGCCACACGCTTTATACATTCACTATATACAACTTCAATTGCCTGTTGAATTTCTTCTCAAACTTATGCAGGTTTCCTCTCAATATTTTCTTTCCCCATAAACCTTGTGGTGACTCTAGTCACTATACTTCAGTTCAGAAAAACTAAGTGGTACCGTTGGTAATCGAACTTGCAATCTGTGTGTTGCGGCAAATACTCAAACCACTCTATCACTGCAGCTCTAGCATTAAATCTGTACTTTACATTTATACATATATAATTTACATACATATCATCACGCCAAGTCCCTAATGGGGTAGGCAGAGAGTATAGAGCGCCAGTTCTCTCTAGACTTACATACCTCGTTCGCATCGTCCACATTCATCAGTCTCTTCATACATGCTCGTCGGTTTCAAGTACTCTTAACATTCCCGTCCTTGAGCGTCCGATCGATTGGATCCAGGTAGTTGGACTTGGCCTTCCTCTGCCTCTTCTTGCACACACTTTTGCTTTGTATATCTGTTTCGTCAATCTTTCTTCACTCATCCTTTCTATGCGTCCAAACCAACGTAACATGCCTTTCTTCATCTTTACAATCACGTCCTCATTCATGCAAGTTGATTCGCGAATCTCTTAATTGCGGATTCGATCAAAACATTGTTTCTTTAGGATCAATGCACAATCTCAGGATGGATGAATCATGTGATGGATAGCTCATTAGGATATATCATCATAGTATGGCTTTTTTTTTGTATTGTCTATCATAGCTGGAGTTACGGAAACTTTTGCTATTTAACCGGGCAATAACGAGACCTAGGCCAGGCACTTTAGTTCTAAGCAACACAGCTAAGGGCACCCACTGTGGTGTACGGACCTCGGCTTAGAGCGTTGCTGGATTGCGAGCAAGGCAGCTGGGCTGGACTGGTCATTTTATTTAAATCTTTGGGAAAGTTATATAGCCCAAGGAAGCTCAGCAGTATTTATATGTATGAAGGCAATGGCAGGCTCTCCTAAGGTACACAAATTGCCCCCATTTTTACAACTTTTTAATTAATGTGTGCAGCATGATGTTTGTAGGACAGAGCCTTTCCTAATAAAGGCCTATCCAATACAAAAATATATATATATATATATTTTTTTTCTTTATTTACTACAATCTGTCTCCTTTGTGGGACATTCAGCAGTATGTTGGTTGGTGCTATCGCTGTCGCGCTCGGTATGTGGCCTGTGTCACATCCTCATTGTTGAAACCAGTAGCTGTGTGATATTATAAAAATGTATAAATTATTAAATATTTTCTCAATTCAAACTACTAGTTCCCGAGATTAGTGTATCTACAAACAAACACTCTTCAGTGTTATAATATTAGTATATTATGTAGGTATATAAAGCAGCTCAAACACAGGGAATACCATTGAGGAGGTTTATTGGTGATTTTTTAGACTAGATTAGCTATATTTAGAAACTTTAATGATCAAAACAACTCACATAATTTTATGTACCACTTGAAATTCTAATAAGAAACAAAATAGTGTGCCGAACGAGACACAATTATCTCGCGGAACTGTGTAAAAAGGAAAAAAAGCGCCCTTCGACGAAATAAAACAAATAAAATAACGACAATGTATGAGTCAATCGACTCTGTATGTATGTGTATGTTAACGAGAGATGGAAAAACCCAAAATACCTTTATTCTTACCCATTGTAGTGACGTTGTAATCGGCGTGTGTGAAGTGGAGACTGCACACTTTGGAGTATTTAGTAAATGGTTTCCCGCGCTTCAAAATCACATTCCATTTTTCCGCCATCACCTTGTCGCGGGGAAACCGATGGAATTTCACATTTTTCGTCTTGCCGGCGAGCGATGTACATTGTGGCACTGTGCAATAATAACCCATCTTTGCAAAAATCACTCCGTTTTTGTTTTGTCACTGGTACCGCGATGCCGCCTCGCCGCTCACAAACAAAGGGGCGCTCATCAAACACCCCGCAATGTCCGCTTATAACTTTTATGATGTGTTAAAATTCTTATTTGTTGCAATCGTTATCACGTTGGTAAAAAAATGGAATCATCACACTGTAGCCTTGAATTATTTGACATGTATCACCTTTTTCCCTTCCCACTTTTTTTGTGAAAAAAATGGCTACTTTTACGTCATAGACAATTGTTTTTGTTGTTCATCAATGATATATACCAATACTTATCTATTAAGTAATGATAGTCGACTAAATCTACACGTCCTGATTAAAAGGCGCCTAAAAGAAACGAAGAGTCTGCATATAGAACAACCAAACGGCGATTTATAAGAGCACTATTTAATAGGTATAATCCCACGTTCAAATTCGCACAGAATAACATTGACTAGCTATGTTCAATTAAATAATGATAACTATTTACAACAATACTCAACACATTGACACTGCCAATTGTAGATAACGATTGCGTCATAGAAACACTGAGTTGAACTATATACAATACATCAATGTACATCAGGCTCATAATTAGTAATCGAATGATTAGCGACATGTATCATTAAACAAAGGTGTGAAACTTATACAAGTGTTTTTTCATAGGATTATCAAAGAAAGTTTTAATATATGAGGAAGCACTGGGAAAACTTTGTAAATGTTTATTTACCTAAATTGCAAAACAGTAAAACCTGTATTAAGTTAATCTAGTCGAACCAAAATTTTCACTTAATTTACGTTAATCTAGTTAACACTTATTTTTATATCTAAGCACGGTTTTATACATAATATTCACTTAATAATATGCGAATACAATTCGAATAAATGCTCAACGTCATGAATACCGGCCCACTACACTAATCAACCATAGTCGTTGTACATTGAAGTTTTGAATATTGGCAACATTGTATTTTTTTTCTATTTTGATATCGAAGCTTGGTGTTTATTGCGCGAAGTTTTGTTTGTTTTTATAAAATTCCGATTCTAAAGTACTGTAATTAATACAGTAAAACATAATAGCGATGTTATTTGCGACACCATTTGGTGCTTATAGCTGATAAAATGCCTTATTACTGTACTGTGCCGCGGTGTACGTCGATGGCGGGGAAAGCTAAAAACGTTTCTTTCCATCAGTTTCCAAGGGACGAGGAACTCGCTAAACTATGGAATAACATCCTTAAACGTGGAAAACCCTATACTAAATACTCCAAAGTATGTAGTTTACACTTTAGGCCGGAAGATTATAGCATAACGAGTGCCGGAAAAAATAAAGGTTTGTCAGTCCCCTCTGCACGTTTTATTTTCTCAATAATTTGCTAACATGGAGAGGGTATTTTTATACCGTTAGCTATTGATTTGTGGATTTGAAACATCGATAGGTGATAAGAAATGTATCCTACATTCATGTATTAAAATGATATAACGTACAAACATAATTTCTTGAACAAATGATACGGATGTTAGGATAAATAAGGGTAGTTAAGGATAGTAGAAAAACATTTGAATATTTATTTTAATGTAACATGAATGTTATTATATAAATATGTATTCTGAATATCTCATATTCTAGACCCTTAGTTAATAAGTATATTGTACTAACAACATGTAGATAAATATCCGATAGTAAATATAGATATAATAATATATACCTGAGCCTGTACTTATAGGTTTATTATTAGCAGCAACAGGTACATCACACATCATCATCGGTATCATCATCGGTATCATCACACTGTCCCTCACAGTAGGCAGAGAGTGGAGCAATGGTTTGCTAGACATGAATCCTGGTTATGTCAGAGGAGGTATGAAAATAGCTTAAATGCAGTTGAGATGCGGTCTTTTCGATCTTAGATTGAATCCGCAATTAAGAGATTTACAAATCAACTGGCGAGAATGAGGGTGTGATTGTAAAGATGAAGAAAGGCATGTTACACTGGTTTGAACATATAGAAAGGATGACTGAAGAAAGATTGACGAAACAGATATACAAAGCAAAAGTGTGTGCAAGAAGAGGCAGAGGAAGGCCACATTCCAACTGTCTTACACTTAAGGACGGGAACGTCAAGAGTACTGGAAACCAACAAGCATGTATGAAGAGACTGATGTATGTGGACGAAGCGAAAGAGGTACTCTGGCTACCCCGTTAGGGACTCGGCGTGATGATATGTATGTTATGTATGCATATCTAGTACATGACATTCAATAAAGTTCCCTGTATCCCTTCTTTTGCACTTTACTTGTTGCATCAATATGTGGATTAGATTTGAATAAAAGGATTAGGTAGGCAATTTTCAATCAACTTACACAAAATCTAAGCAATTTATACAGCTATAACTTTCTCATGAATCACTGCCTATTTGCTGAAAAACTGCATGAATATCCATTCAGTAATCTTTGAGTTTGATTATATTTCGAGTTTACCATGAATGCTCAGACTCAGATCTATAATATTACTTGTTCGGTTTTGTGTTGTTGTAAGTTATCGCTATCCTAACGATTTTCCAAGGCGATACTCTTCTCCTTGTGAGTAATAACGCTAGCTCCCGGTATTACTATTGTATACAAATTGATATTAAATTTTCAGGTCAATGGAGAACTCTTCGTAAAGATGCCATACCATCCCAAAACTTACCATCAGACTCACCAACTCCGTACCAGAGGAGGCAGTCTGGTGCCTGGCTACCGAATACTGCACCTGCTATTATGGATCCTATGGTATGTTAATGAAAATATCTTCCTTGCACCATTCTACAAGGCTCAATGTGTCTCAAACACATGTTAATATACAATAATAGTGTATATCTCGCACAAGGCTAACTGACCCTAAACTAGGCAGAGCCTGTACTATAGGCATCGGCGACTGATGTACACACTTATATAGATGTTAATATGCAATAATAATGTGGACATCTCACACAAAGCCAACTGACCCTAAACTAGGCAGAGCCTGTACTATAGGCATCGGCGACTGATATACACACTTATATAGATGTTAATATACAATAATATTGTGGACATCTCACACAAAGCCAAGTGACCCTAAACTAGGCAGAGCCTGTACTATAGGCATCGGCGACTGATATACACACTTATATAGATGTTAATATGCAATAATATTGTGGACATCTCACACAAAGCCAACTGACCCCAAACTAGGCAGAGCCTGTACTATAGGCATCAGCGACTGATATACACACTTATATAGATGTTAATATACAATAATATTGTGGACATCTCACACAAAGCCAACTGACCCCAAACTAGGCAGAGCCTGTACTATAGGCATCAGCGACTGATATACACACTTATATAGATGTTAATATACAATAATATTGTGGACATCTCACACAAAGCCAACTGACCCTAAACTAGGCAGAGCCTGTACTACAGGCATCGGCGACTGATATACACACTTATATAGATGTTAATATACAATAATATTTTGGATATCTCACACAAAGCCAACTGACCCTAAACTAGGCAGAGCCTGTACTATAGGCATCGGCGACTGATATACACACTTATATAGATGTTAATATACAATAATATTTTGGATATCTCACACAAAGCCAACTGACCCTAAACTAGGCAGAGCCTGTACTATAGGCATCGGTGACTGATATACACACTTATATAGATGTTAATATACAATAATATTGTGGACATCTCACACAAAAACTAGAAACCACTGATTCTAAACTAGGCAGAGCCTGTACTATTGTTAAGGACTGGTTATTTTCTAAGCCCATGTCTCCTTGCCACCAGCTGCAGCAGCATGTGGCGCAGGCCATATACATGCAAACGATGCTGGCTATGCACTCTGCAGGGTCTACAGACTCTCCCACACCACAACAAGGTATGGTATTTTTTTTTCTTTTTTTTATACAACAAGAGTGGCAAACAAGCATAAGGCCCACCTGATGGGAAACGGTTACCGTAGCCTATTTACGCTCACAATACCGAAGTATCACTTGCGCGTTGCCACTCTGTGTTCGGAGAGTTATACTGTGGTGGAAGCATAATGGGAGCATCCCTCTGCTTCCAACACAATCGTCCAATCCTCCCCCTCCCCAAGGAGCTGATTACTGGAAACCTTATTCACCGCGTAGAAACAACACACTAAATTGTGTTATTTGGCTACGGACTTCTATAAGGTGGAGGTCCTCAGTCCGGCAGATCCAAATTAGAACAAGACACCCGTTATGCCCTACCTCTCTTAATATGACTTATTCGATATCTATATTATGACTTGGGAAGCAACCCTCTCTGGGTTTGGATGGGTAGTAAAGTATGTCATGCATACATATATGTTTTCTACTGTTGGTTTGCATCGTCGCTCGTTCCAACGATAGAGAGGGTAGGCAAAGGTTATACCCTCTTGCTGACAGATGTTAAAGTACAGAAGTGACAGATAGGAACTTTTTTATTCTGTCAAACAAGCATGCGATCCGCCACCTCCTAGAGAAACGTTCGTGCTTTACTGACTGCAAGAAGTTGCAGCTTATTACATCAAAGTTTTTCAAGCAGGACTATACAATACGCCTTTTAATGTCTTCTCTCGTTGTCCCTCATAGGGTAGGTAGGCTTAGAGGGTAGAACGCCAGTTCTCTCTAGACTTACAGATTTTTACTTACAAAAAGAGATCAGATCTCTTTTGCTTTAACCACATACATCAGTCTCTTCTTAAATGCTCGCCGGTTTCGACGGCTTTATACTTGACGTTTCTATCCTTGAGTCTGATTGATTTGATCCAGGTAGTTGGAACATGGTTTTCCTCTGCCTCTTCTTGCACACACTTTCGCATTGTATATCTGTTCCGCCAATCTTCTTCATTGAGTGCCTCTTCATTTACTGAAGGTTGGACGTCATCTCTGTCTAACCTTCGCGAGGCGAAACAGCTCTTAATAAATGTTTATGTTGGTTTCAGATTCTCCTGAACAAGAACCTGTAGAAGACTCAAATGGACCTACCCCACACTCATCCTTCTTATCACAAGACAGAATGGCTAACGACGAAACCTCAACTGAACAAACAGATCAGGAATCGAGCAGGTCATCCTACAAGTGTGATGACTGCTCCAAGTGTTTCAAGGATCCAGACGTCTTCACACTCCACAGAAGAGTACACGTGAGAGAGGAGAGTGCAAAGGAAACGGAGCATAGTACAAGTGAGAAGGAGAACTTGAGAAATAACCCGGATACCCTGAAGTCTAATCCGATTCTAGCGAATTTATTAAAGAGCCAAGAGACGAATATATTTGATAGAAATATTTGATAGAAAATCAGTTGATGACAGTTCTAGCAAGTAATATGGAATCATATATTAGGAATCTTTCTTCGATGATGAACCAAGATGGTAGGGAGTGTGACAATATTGATGATATTGAGGCTAATAGGCTAGTGATCGACGAAAGTGTTTAGTGGAAATTGTTTAGTGTGTAGTGGAAAGTGTTTAATTAAAGCTGTTTACTGAAAATGATCATGTGATGTTAGATAAAAAGTTTTAGATAGGATTTCAATGAAGGAGCCATCCTTAGAACAAGTCTAATTTGAAGATGATAAATTATGGTATGTTGAATCTTATGCAAACCTATATTATATACATATAATAATAATAAATCCTCACGCCTTCTCACAAGGGCCTCCAACGGGGAAGGCAGGGGTGTATAGGTAATACCCATACACCCACTCTCTACAGATGCGAATCCATCGCCATTGCTCCAGCACAACTATACATACGCCTTTGTCTGTCTTCTTTGAAAGGTATGCAGGTTTACCCTCAATGTTTTCCTTCACTGTAAAGTTTGTGGCTAATCACTGTACTTAACTTCAGGAAAGTACTTTGGTACAGTCTGGATTCGAACTTGCAACCTTTGTGTTGCAGGCATGTATTGGAATCATTCGGCCATTACGGGTCTTATATGCATGATTAATAGACAGCATAGTGTTCTTAGGGTTCTTGGCGCTGTTGAATGATTACTATGAGACAGTTATAACTGGTCATAAAGTTATTTATCATCATGGCGATAAGGGTCCTGATCCGGATCATGGGATAAGGGTGAGGTCCTATCTAATGGATGAATCAAAAGACTAGGCTCTTCTATACATGATAAGTGAGGGCGAGTTGCTAGTTAAAAATAATTGGTACAGCAAATAAATATGTAGAAAGGATATTAAAACCTCTGCGTATTCCTTTACTCTGTTCACACTGGTATTTCTACTCAATGTAATGTTTGATAACTCTTGTACTTCTGTTTCATAAAACTGTATATATATTTAATCATGATAAGAATGATTTGTGAATGTTTCACAAACCATTCTTATAGATTCTTATTGATTCTAAGAGATGTCAGTGATGGATTTCTCCAACAGTTGTCAAATATTATTTTGAGTAGACAAAGGTTCAAAAGATTTTTTGTCAATAATGATTGTCTATGGACAGTCAAGAATAGAAGAGGAAAATTATAGGCCATCTTGTACTATATAACAGCTTCTTTAGGAATATGTTAGAAGGAATGGCAGAGTGGAAAAGAAGATGAGGAAACCCAAGATTAACACACATATATATATATATATATATATATATGTCATATCACAGTGTCTGTCATGGCATATAGGGAGGTCATAGAGATTGCGCTGGACAGAGACAAAAGGAAGGGGTTGCATCAGAGACGCCGATAATAGTCCAGCTCTTAAAGCAAAGGTGTCTGTCATGGCTCTTAAATTTGTACAGTCCCCTTACACCAATACCCTTGGTGTTGCAAGCTCCCCGAGCCTATGATGACCACTTACCATCAGTCATACTGATCTGTTCAACAATGGTGTGTACCCCCCATTTTACTGACTGCATATTTATTTGTGTATCCGATGATATAGAAATACATAAATACACTTTATTACAAACTAGCTGTCCCGCCCAGCTTCGCTCGAATGAAAAAGTTAAATTTCCCGTAACACGATCGCAGCGCCATCTATCGGGTCCAATTGTAAATCTAAACCATTCTCGAATCCACCTTAAGACACTCGGAAAGGGATAGCTTCGCCCGGGTGAAAAAGTTAAATTCCTGAAACTCGATCACAGCGCCACCTATCGGGTCCAATTTAATATAGCCTATGTTCACCGGAGATAGTGTAGCTTCCCAACAGAAAGAATTTTTCAAATCGGTCCAGTAGTTTTTGAGCCTATTCATTACAACCAAACAAACAAACAAACAGACAAAGTTTTCCTCTTTATAATATTAGTGTAGATTATACAACATCAACACGCCATCTCTCACTGGGTAGGTAGAGAGAGTAGAGCTCTAGTCCTCTAGAATTACAGACTGCTTCATCCAAATTCTTGAGTTCATAAATGATCATATCATGTACTCTTGGCGGTCCCATCCTTGAGTGTCCGATCGATTTGACCTAGGTAGTTGGATGGTGTGGTCTTCCTCTGCCTTGAAAGTGTTTCAAACCAGTTTTCAATTCAGACCAGTAGCGTTGCTACCTAAGAGCTGGGGTCTAAGCTCATGGGGTCCACGAACCCTGGCTGTAAGCCTCGTATTGAACAAGCTAAACATTCTCCCATCTTTGGGAATGTTAATAAAGTGGGTGGCAACGACTTTAACTAAGTTGCCATTAAACTTGGGTAAACTCTGCCTACCGCTTCGGGATCCTTATGGCAAGGCGTGAGGATATACATATTATATACTAGCTGTACCCGCGACTTCGTCCGGGTTGAAATTAAAAATATAGTTCAGTTTCTAAAATTAAATTAGCCCAAGTTACTCCTTTTTATATCACCTATCTGCTAGTGAAATTCCCCTCAAAATCGGCCCAGTCATTTCAGAGATTAGCCGCAACAAACAGACAGACAACAAAAATGAAAAAAAAATAGTTTTGGTGTATGTACCGTATATATATGCCATTAGTAAAAAGCGGTTATTTCAATATTACAAACAGACACTCCAATTTTATTTATATGAATTGATTATAACTCATTTAAGCATATATGAAGGAACTTAAACACTACTTCTGTTCAAATCTGTGTAGTTCTGTTTGTAATTGATTTGAGAACATCCTCTCTGAGAGACCAGCCCCTTGGGTGTATCCATAGATTACCCACTTTGGTGAAATCGGACCACAGACTGTTAACTAAATAGAGTGACTCAGAAAATGCAACAGTTGTTTGAATGTGTTGAAGCACTGCAATGAAGCAAAGAAAAATAAATTATGTTGACAAATTTATGACCTCTTTTGTATATAAATTTGTACAGTAATTCTGTTATCTCTGGAGCTATTTGTTTTATTGCATTGTCATGAGGATTCGAGACACCATATAACTTCCAGACGACGACTGGTCTTCTGCGATCACTCAGTCTTATAATAAACAAACTTTGTTTTAATTAATCTACTAATTAATATATATATATCCTCATGCCTTCCCACAAGGGTCCCCGAAGGGGTAGGCAGAGGTGTATAGGTAATGCCCATACACTCACTTTCCGCCGCCCTAATTTAAATATGATAATTATATATACTTATATATATAGTAAGTAATTTCGAATTGGAAAGACTGTACTACCACCGATAAGCTTAACTAACTCCATCGTTTTGCATCATATTTGGTGTTATACATAGTTTCTAGGCAACAAATAGACTTAGATAATATTTATATATAGTGCCTTAGAATTTAGATGGTTTTTTGTATAAATGCAATTTTCTTATGAATAACATTGTATACGTAACTTTTTCTAACTTTAACCGGAATAAACTGGAAATAACCGGCTGTATCCGATGTTAGGGAACGTACCCATACTACGTGAACAATTTTTTTAGTTTTTTCGACCCACATGTCTATGCCAAGACCCCCCTCTCCCCCTTTAGTTTTCACGTAGTAATTATGATTTTTTTTATAATTACACAGGCAAAAATTGAAGAAAAAAATATTTGACGCATACTCGTCTTTATTGCATAAAACTGCAAGCATATTTAAATTACTAGTGAAATACATAATTCAGCTGACGTCTCGGCATTTGTGCGTCAGCGCCACAAAATGTAAGTTTAAAAAGCGCTAAACACTGCGCGCTATATTCGAAAATACGAGATTTCTCTCAGTAAAATCGACTACGTGACATAAACCTGAGCCACCCCCCCGCTCCAGTGACTGACCGTAGTATTTTAAAGACCGCCCCCCCCCTCCCCTAAACGGGTCACGTAGTATGGGTACGTTCCCTAACCGGAACAAACTGGTGTTAACCAGCCGTATCTAGTGTTATTAGTTATTAGTGTTATTAATGTCGACTGAAACAGTACATTATAGTGTGCTGTGTGAAATCTTATGAAATTTAAGACTTGTGTAGAAATAAGTGATGTATGTAAGATTATTGTATATTATATATATATCCATGTTTTTTTTAGTTGTCTCAAAGTGAAAATGTAGCTAACTTTCTAAGTAAATTCATGTTGGTATGTACAGTTGTCAGTTTGGCATCTCAGTATGAGGTGTTAGAGACGAGATGGGCACGGTATACTTTGCCAAGTGTCAGGGCTAAGTCAGCCATTGGTGTATATTTTTTTTTTATTCTACTCTGTGCAGTATTTCAGTATTTGTATCAAGACTGGTTAGACATTTTGTGATGTGATCTCTTTGCATTCTTCGAAATGAAAATAAAAATAATTCTAACCCTGTGTTTATTTATTTCCCTCTTTTCCTTATACCACTTAGAGCAAGAGGTCCCCTTTTAAAAGTGTCGCACATACGCTACAATAAAGTTTTTATAAACGTATTTACTAGTTGTCCCGCCCAGCTTCGCTCGGGTGAAAAATACGATGGTGGCGCCACCAATCGGGTCCAATTGTGAATCCAAATCATTCTCGAATCCCCCTGAAGACGCACAGAAAGTTGCATTAAAATCAGTCCAGCCGCTTAGGAGTTCGCTTCGTCCGTGGGAAATGAAACACGATCGCAGCGCCACCTATGGGGTCCAATTGCGATGTAAGCTATCCTATCTTTCAAGTTGTATCACACTGCGTACGGTGTGCAAATTTGATTGAAATCCGTTCAATAGTTTAGGAGCCCATCGCGGAGAAACAACGTGACACGTAATTTATATATATTAAGCTAGCTGATGCGCGCAACTCCGTCTGCGTACCTAAGAGAGATAGTTGTTTCAGTAATTAAGTGAGTGAGAGTATTTTAATAGCCGGGTCCACACCAAACGATCCATCGATCCCGCGATCCGCGATCCAGGATCGCGGAGCGTGGATCGTGGATCGTGTTAGGCCGATCCACTTTTGGAAACTTGCGATCCCAAATATGCGCTCCAAGCGATCCTAAGGCGATCCGTGATTCAGCCAGTCTAACTCTTGTACGATATGGAGTCACACGTACAACGGCGGCGTCTTGCCGTTGCAGCAGTAACTTTTATTTTGCTTAAATGCTTGCGCAAAAAATCACAAAAAAGAAAACGACGGTTTTGGGTGAAACAAATTTACAAAAATCGCTTGGAATCTGGGACTCAGCTGTACGCAGAGTTAGTGTCAGATAAAGTTGAACACAATTTTGCAAGAATGAATGAATGAATCACATAAACATTTAACTTCTTTATAAAGCGATATCAAACGGCGACTTTCTGAGATGTCCATGGCGAGGTGGATCGCGCGAACCAACACAACCGTCCACACCGCGCGCATCACGCAATTGAGGCACCTTTGAGGCTGGCACAAAAACCGACCGCACACGGATCGCGCGAGGTAGGGAGCGCGCGCTCCAATACGTGCGCATGGATCGCGCGCGGCACGTCCACACCGCCTGCATCTTTGGATCGCGCTGCTGCCGCGCGCGATCGGAGCGCGATGGATCGTCCGGTGTGGACCCGGCTAATAAGCATTATTTTACGATGAGATATCGCAAATAGAAATAAATAAATCAATTCGCTGAGTTCAACTGTTCCGTAGTGAGCCGACCACGCGTCTTAGTTGGGGGGTTATTTTAATATTATGATATCTATCTCCTAAGATATTGATTGAAATCAAGTGATGTCAAGTACAATTTCGTTTACATTTAAATACTCGTGATTAATAACATATTTATTTGGATAAGGATTAATATTATGTTGATAAAACATCTTCGGAAATAATGCATTGAGTTCAAACAAATTTTATTACCATAAAAAAGGTTTTAGTGAGTCCATCTTAAAAGATAGACATGCTGTCGCGGACTTTTTTTTTAAATGTTTAAAGAGGAACAATTCCCTCATACACGATATTTGTGTAACTTAAACCGTTTGCGCAGCGCACGCAACGGAAGCTCTAAAAAAATAATATTTTTCCCGTTGGTCCTATTGGTCGTAGCGTGATGTTATATAGCCTAAAGCCTTCCTAGAGAAATGGACTATCCAACACAAAACATTTTTTTTCAATTCCAACCAGTAGTTCCTGAGATTAGCGCGTTCAAACAAACAAACAAACACAAACTCTTCAGGTTTATAATATTAGTATAGATAGATAACCTAACCCAATAAACATAACATACCTATCATATTTTCAAATAATTTATGGTTAAAATCTTCATAGAAGTATTTTGGAAACTATGGTATAAAATATTAGCATTGCAAATATGCAGTGTTGCAATTATCTCTGAATGGGAATTCCCTCAATAAAGAAAAAGATAACAACATTTTTTATTTGGGCATCGGGTCGGAATATAGTGAAAGTTGCTGATGAATTCAACAAAAAAGCCGTGGCGGCTGAGTGGCTCGAGAAGTTGCCTGCGACACAAAGATCGCAAGTTTGAACCCCGACAGTACCAATGAGGTTTTCTGAACTTAAGTACAGTGATTAGTCACACCACGGTGAAGAAAAACATCGAGAGGAAACCTGCATACGTCTGAGAAGCAATTCAAAGGCGTATTTATAGTCGTGCTTGAGTAACGGCGATGGACTCGCCATCTGTCACGTTGGCACCTAATATACCTCTGGCGGAAAGTGAGTGTGTGGGTATTACCTATACACCTCTGCCTACCCCTTCGGGGACCCTTGTGGGAAGGTATGAGGATAAAGTTTTACTCACGCTTAATTCCAGTTGATATTTAACTATAACAAAACATATTTTCTACGAAAGAGGTATGTAAGTCTAAGGGGAACAGGCGATCTCATCTCATATCATCACGCAGAGTCCCTAACGGGGTAGGCAGAGAGTTTATACTCTTTCGCTTCGTCCACATTCATCAGTCTCTTCATACCATGCTCGTCGGTTTCGAGTACTCTTGGCGTTCCCGTTCTTTTACAAAACTCCTATAAACGGTAATATATATTTTTTAAATGTATACAAATAAATAAAACTGGAGTATCTGATTATCAAAATAACTGCTTTTTACTAAATGCATATGGATGTATACACGGTACATATATAAAAATACCATTAAAATCAAATTCAAAATATTTTATTCAACGTAAGGGGCACAGGGAACACTTATTGAACGTCATATACTTAACAAAAACTAAAGTTACCACCGTTTCCAAGAAAGATACCCGCCAGGAGAAGAAACGGCGAAACAAACTCCCCGGTTTTCTCTTTTAACATTTGTTCCCTTTTACGTAGGGGTAGAAAAAGATTAAATAACATATAAATTCTGTATAAGAGGAGCAATTCATTGCCGTGTATGGCCATCATTCAAATAATCTGATATTGTATAATAAGCTTTTTGTATTAATTTACTTTTAATGACAGCTTTAAACTCTACAAAAGGTAATTCAATTATTTTCTGCGGTAGCTTATTAAAAAAGCGTATACCTTGCCCAATTAAAAAAAGTGACTGTCTGTTTGTTCCAAATCTCTGCAAATGGATGGTCAAATTTTGACGGGACTCCACTGGCAGATAGCTGACGTATTAAGTAGTAACATCGGCTGCTTTTATTTTAGAAATTAGTTACTTTTATTGATATAAAAAAAAACAATTCCGCGCGGACAAAGTACATATACTTAATATGTCTTATTATTTAGCTGTTCACTATTTTATTATGTTTATTTCGGTACTCTCTGCCTACCCCGTTAGGCACTTGGCGTGATATGTCCCAAGTATTATTATTATATGTATGCATGTATTTAAGTACATAATCAAATAAAATTATAAAATTATTATCAAATATATTTATTGCATGTAAAAATAACCTAAAACGCAGACATCATTTTTAACACAATATACTATGCTTAAGGATAAAATTACACCCTCTTTGAGGGCACAGCAATGTGATGGCGGCTACATGACATGGTGCCCTACGTTTTAGTTTATTACATTACTATTGTATATAATAAAGTAATGGTTATCGTAAACTGCAAACTAAACAATAACTGTGTTGTTAAATTACACGCGGACGACGGACGAAATCGCGAGCATTTTATTAACATGAATGCGATCAAAAGATTTACACCAAATTTATACCATGTTTTTTGCAAATAAATGATTATTATTATTATTATTATAAGACTAGCATCCATAGACTACTATTAATTACTAGTATCTGTGTAGCGGTTTGATCCACAGAACAATAACAAAGCAGTTTGATCTAAAAAACAGTACATCGGGGACTATAACTAAAGCAATCGGGGAAATCTCGGACCGTTTCATTCGGTCGCTCAACCTTCTTTCATTCATTCAGAACAATGGCAGGAGTGAGTGAGTGGAGTGACGCGCTCGTATCGTATCTCGACCTCAGATCTCGATGATCTCTCGGTAATTCCTAAGGGTAACCCGGGTAACCCCCTTCGAACATGTGTCAGATATTACGACTTTAATTTTATTTTATTCTTGTGTTGTTGAAGAAACGAAGATGTCGCAGTGTCCACAAAAAAGTGTAAAGGCGAAGCCGTCGCCAATAATTTTGAGGAAGGATAATTTGTTGTTTAATAGCTGGAAAGCGACTTCATCACAGACGCAAATAATTCGCGAAAGCGTTATATACGAGTCAACCAAAGGAGATTTTTTGAAAGCGGACTACAAGAGCGTCACTATTGTGAATAAATACAACGTTCTAACACACACCAGTCAGACAGTAGCGAAGTGTGAAACGATACAAGGCACCATTATTGAGAAAACATCGGACAAACTCGCTCGACTCATCGGCCAAGCGAATTACGATATACTATTCTCAAGTTTGTGTTCAGTTATTAGCTTAGAGTTGAAAATACGCAGTTTGTTATCAATTTTATCAGAGCCAAGTAAACAGAACGACAGCTCGTGTCAGACTGTGGAAAATTATAGAAGTTTCGATAAAACGGAGGCTTCGACGCAAACAGAAGGTTGCATGGAGTTGTTTGACAAGAGGCCACTGAAGAAGCGAACGAAAAGACAGCTGGCTCCGTATGTGGTGCAAAACTCTCCAGTGACCACCGAAACGAAGCGAAGGTTAATTATTTCACCTGAAGTGTTTAAGCAGAAATATATAAAGTCAGTCTGTGATGAGGAGAGCCAAAGCGCAGATCTATCGGAGAGCCAAGTGAGTGATACGGAAAGTAAATTTTCAGAAAACACAACACCACTTCCTGAATTGAAAGGTCCTCTAAGTCTCGACGAGACATCCCGAGACAGTATCGGTAACCTCTCTATATCGTCTTCAAACATACCTGACTTTGTCTTAAACCTTGATTTGAATAACGAGATAGACAAATACACGGAGCACTGTACCCAAACTGAAGAGATCAGGAATAATTATCCTATTAAAATGATGAATGGTGACACTTTATATGTATCTGGTATGTTGAATGAATATTATTATATTTTTATTTTATTATTTGAGCAATTGGTGGAGGTAGCGTTTGGTCGGGGCGAGTGGAAGTACAGGCCCTTGCCCAGTAGTGGGACACAATTGTCTATCAATAAATAAATATAAAAAATAATTTATAAGTACAGTGATTAGTCACACCACGAACTTTACGGTGAAGGAAAACATCGAGAGGAAACTGCATACGTCTGAGAAGAAATTCAAAGGCGTATGTATAATTGTGCTGGAGTAACGGCGATGGACTCGCCATCTTCATGTCCTTTGGAGGTGGGCGTTGTCATCCGCGACACAGTTTTGTAACTTCTGCGGATGACATCGTTACGTTTAGTTTCTGTGCCAAAACAATGTAACCAAATAATTTTTTTACTTTTTTTATTATTATTTTTTATCTGTCACGTTGGCACGTAATATACCTCTGGCGGAAAGTGGGTGTTGGGTATTACCTATACACCTCTGCCTACCCCTTCGGGGACCCTTGTGGGAAGGCGTGAGGATATATTATTTTATTTTATATAATTTATAAGTGGATTATTATTTAGGCATGTAATATATCCTATTTGCAGGATTGCTGGATCTCACTACACTCTAGCTAATAATCTATCTCTGTGGCAAATTTCATCCAATTCCATTCAGCCCTTCTAATGTGATTGAGTAATAAATATCCTTCCATAATACAGGAATAATCAATAACGGATTCTCTGTTCGAATTTGTATCTGCCCGACTGGGGCAGGACCTCCACCTTATAGAAGTCCGTAGCCAAATAACACAATTTATTGTGTTGTGTTCCTACGCGGAGAATAAGGTTTCCAGTAATGAGCTCCTTGGGGAGGGGGGAGGATTGTTACATTGTGTTGGAAGCAGAGGGACCCACAGGGACATTAAACCCATTATGCTGCCAACACACTATAACTCTCCGAACACAGAGTGGCAACGCGCAAGTGATACTTCGGTATTGTGCGCGTAAATAGGCTATGGTAACCGTTTCCCATCAGGTGGGCCGTATGCTTGTTTGCCACTCTTGTTGTATAAAAAAAAAGTCTGCTTGAGTAACAACAATGGACTCTCCATCTGTAAGATTGGCATCTAAAAT
Organism: Drepana arcuata; assembly: GCA_016069955.1. Lineage (NCBI taxonomy): Eukaryota > Metazoa > Arthropoda > Insecta > Lepidoptera > Drepanidae > Drepana > Drepana arcuata. The sequence goes on from JACCPG010008987.1 coordinate 40,467, forward strand.
ATATTTCTGACGAAGAGTGGGAGTATAATTACTCCTACATATTAATACTACATGCCAATATCCTGCATGTCCACGGCCCTCGTGACAAGGCGTGTAGCGAAATGCAAACTTCGCCACTGTCTGTAAATCTAGAGAGAACAGGCGCCACTCTCTGCCTACTCCTTGAGCAATCACAGTGACGATATGTTTTGTTTCAGAAAAACCGGAGAGTTGGTTCCACATTGCCACCAAACATAACCTGATGAGATTGCTACCTCAGGATAGAGAGAAGTTACTGTGTCACCAGGCGTATATAGACTATAAATATTGTCTGAAAAGTACGGATGGCAATTTGTGAGTATATACTATAAAAGATACTTAAAGACGTGAAGCCGTGGTGGCCGAGTGGTTCGAGCAGTTGCCTGCGACGCAAAGGTCGCAAGTTCGAATCCCGACTGTACCAATGAGTTTTTCTGAACTTAAGTACAGTGATTAGTCACACCACGAGATTGACGGTGGAGGAAAACATCGAGAGGAAACCTGCATACGTCTGAGAAGGCGTATGTATAGTATAGTCGTGCTGGAGTAACGGCGATGGACTCGCCATCTGTCACGTTGGCACCTAATATACCTCTGGCGGAAAGTGGGTGTGTGGGTATTACCTGTACACCTCTGCCTACCCCTTAGGGGACTCTTGTGGGAAGGCGTGAGGATATATAATATATTATTACTTAAAGACTGGTGAATGTGGACGAAGCGAAAAAGATGTGTAAGTCTAGAGCAGTGTTTCCCAACGATTTTGAGCCCATGACCCACCTTAACATTTCGAAAATGTTGATACCCCATACATATATATATATATTTTTAATAACCCAAGGCAAAAGGGTTAAAGCTGTGTCGAGTCTATTTTTAAATTGCCCCCTGTGAGGCGTGAGCCCAACGTTGGGAAGCAATGGTCTAGACAGAATTGGCGCTCTATACTCTCTGCCTAAACCGTCTGAGGATGTATGTATATTTGCTTAAACCTTTACGGTAAAGTTATATTCATATGTGTTTTTTTTAGAATAGAAATTAAGATACTATTTGTTAATCCAGCTAATAATCTATCTCAGTGCCAAATTTAATCGAATTCTGTTCAGTAGTTTTTGCGTGAAATGCGAACGAACATCCTCTGTAACATTCAATAAGTGTTCCCTGTGTCCCTTGAATGAAAGGTTTTTTATGATTTGGTGGATATCCATCGAGATTTTGGACAATACATCCCTCGAAACCGCTCAGGGATTTTTTTTATCACGAAAGTGGCTAACAATCACGAAGCCCGCCTGATAGCAAGCGTTACCGCCGTCTATAGACGCTTGCAACACCAGGGGTATCACTCACGCGTTGCCGACCCTGCAGGAATCTTTTCACACCCTTCTTGAAGAACTCTATGCTGTGCTCTCCTGGGTAAGCCTCAATCGGGAGCTCATTCCACAGCCTGAGCGTTCGCGGAAGGAAACTCCTTTGGAAAAGTTCGACCCGTTTGTGGTTCGAAGGGTCGCTAAGGTCGATGGGGGGTTGAGGATCAGAGCGCACCTTCATCTTAGGAAGTGTATGTTAACGATTGTTAACCTTTCAGGCCTATTCACGAAGCGGTGATGAATAACGACACAGAACTGCTCAGAAGGCATTGCCTGATGCTGACGAGGGTCAAGAAGGAGTCCGTGGATATCCCCAACGAGGATAATGTGGTGAGTTTTGGTTCAAAACCAGTAATTATCATTCATTCATTAAATAGCTCTCTTGTCGGCGTGTCTGCTACAACTCCTTCCATTTGCCTCTGTCCAGCGCAATCTCTTTGACCTCCCTATGCGCCATGACAGACACCTTTCCTTTAAGAGCTGGGCTCTTGTCGGCGTCTCTGATGCAACTCCTTCCATTTGCCTCTGTCCAGCGCAATCTCTTTGACCTCCCTATGCGCCATGACAGACACCTTTGCTTTAAGAGCTGGTCTCTTGTCGGCGTGTCTGCTACAACTCCTTCCATTTGCCTCTGTCCAACGCAATCTCTTTGACCTCCCTATACGCCATGACAGACACCTTTGCTTTAAGAGCTGGGCTCTTGTCGGCGTGTCTGATGCAACTCCTTCCATTTGCCTCTGTCCAACGCAATCTCTTTGACCTCCCTATACGCCATGACAGACACCTTTGCTTTAAGAGCTGGGCTCTTGTCGGCGTGTCTGATGCAACTCCTTCCATTTGCCTCTATCCAGCGCAATCTCTTTGACCTCCCTATACGCCATGACAGACACCTTTGCTTTAAGAGCTGGGCTCTTGTCGGCGTCTCTGATCCAACTCCTTCCATTTGCCTCTGTCCAGCGCAATCTCTTTGACCTCCCTATACGCCATGACAGACACCTTTGCTTTAAGAGCTGGCCTCTTGTCATGCAGTACAAACACATGTTGTCATGTAAAATTTTAATAAGAATGACGCCATACCGCGGTTCTTTACCTGTGCGGCGTGCCACGCTTGAGTAAGAGGTTTATATATGCAGCGGTAAAGTCCCTATCGGTCTATTGTAATTACAATATATACTAGCTTTGCGCTCGGTTTCACTCTTGTACAATTTGAATTCATTTAAAGATAATTTTATCTGTAATCAGTGGCGTAGCTACCTAGGGGATAGACGGGGCCCCAAGCTCAGGGGGCCGAGGACTCAGACTTACAAACATTGCGGAATATAAATTACTAGCTGTCCCGCCCAGCTTCGCTCGGGTGAAAAAGTTAAATTGCCCGTAGCACGATCGCAGCGCCACCTATCGGGTCCAATTTAATATAGCCTATGTTACTCGTGGATAATGTAGCTTTCGAATGGTGAAAGAATTTTTCAAATCGGTCCACTAGTTTTTGAGCCTATTCATTACAACCAAACAAACAAACAAAGTTTTCCTCTTTATAATATTGGTGTAGATTAACTAGATTCCATGCGACTTTAATAATAGCAACTTAGTTTTAATTTATTATTTAAAATCAGTTACAATTTGTATTTGGTTTTTGATTTTATTATGGAGTCGACTGTATTACGACGTAACTGGAGTATGTCGAATTCGGAAAACGTCGAAGACGGAATAATTGATTTTAAATAGTTTAGTTGGGGTCTACCGGAAATAAGGTGAATGGAGCCTTGTCGGCGTTGATGGGCACTAAAAGTCTGAGCAAGAATGCTCGAGTTGCTGTCCACAATGCGATATTGGTACCTACCTTATTGTATGGCAGCGAATCCTGGGTATGTCAGAGGAAGTATGAAAATAGCTTGAATGCAGTCGAGATGCGATCTCTTCGAAAATGTGCGGCGTAACGATATTAGATCGAATCCGCAATGAAGAGATTCGCAAATCAACTGGCGTGAATGAGGGCGTTATTGTAAAGATGAAGAAAGGCATGTTACGTTGGTTTGGACACATAGAAAGGATGAGGGAAGAAAGATTGACGAAACAGATATACAAAGCAAAAGTGTGTGCAAGAAGAGTCAGAGGAAGGCCACGTTCCAACTACCTGGATCAAATAGATCGGACTCTGAAGGACGGGAACGTTAAGAGTACTCGAAACCGACGAGCATGTATGAAGAGACTGATGAATGTGGACGAAGCGAAAGAGGTATGTAAGTCTATAGAGAACTGGCGCTCTATACTCTCTGCCTACCCCGTTAGGGTCTTGGCGTGATGATATGTATGTGTGTATGTAGTTGGGGTGTTAGTACATTTTAGCCCCAGGGCCTTTAGTAACCTATCTTCGCCACTATCTGTAATAAAACATATCCTATGTATTAATCCAGGTAATTATCAATATCTGTACCTAATTTATCTGTTCTGTAGTGTTTGCGTCGAAGAGGAACTACAATCCTCCAATTCATAATATATATATACTTCGCGCGTTTCCATAAGGAGGGACTCTTATGGAAAGGAAGTACCCACACACTCACTTTCCGCCTGAGGCATAGTTTAGGTGCCTACGTGAATCGCGAGTCCATCGCCGTTACTCAAGCACGACTATAATAAGTGGAACTCATAGGGAGAAATGATTTTACTGGCATATTATGCTCTTTGTTACGTGATCCTATCGCTGTATTCACCGCAACACATGGCCTGGAAATTAACTTTTATCAATAAATTATATCTGACAAAAGTCCCCGCAATATCAGACTCGGCAAATCCTATGTCAGGGGAAGTATGAAAATAGCATAAATGCAGTTGATATGCGATCTCTTCGAAAAATGTGCGGCGTAACGATATTAGATCGAATCCGCAATGACGGGATTCGCAAATCAGCTGGCGTGGATGAGGGCGTGATTGCAAAGATGAAGAAAGACATGTTACCTTGGTTTGGACACATAGAAAGGATGAGTGAAGAAAGATTGACGAAACAGATATACAAATCAAAAGTGTGTGCAAGAAGAGGCAGAGGAAGGCCACGTTCCAACTACATGGATCAAATAGATCGGACTCTCAAAGACGGGAACGTCAAGAGTGATCGAAACCGACGAGCATGTATGAAGAGACTGATGAATGTGGACGAAGCGAAAGAGGTATGTAAGTCTAGAGAGAACTGACGCTCTATACTCTCTGCCTACCCCGTGGCTAATTGAACGTTTAATCTTAATTCTTTTAATTTTAAATTTTAATTATTTCATGTGCTGGAAACCCAGTGGTTAAACATTCCAACCGACTTCTGAACAATAGGAAGGAAAACCTGAAAACAATACTATTAAGTATGTATATATATATGTATATATACAGTATGTCCGGTTACGGACTAGCGATATAATAGATACTTATAAAACAACTATTTCAATACACAAATACAGCGTACACTTGGATCCACCCACGTAAATGGCAGACATTTTGATTTCTTAAATTTCACTACGTGTGTACAAAAAACATCATATCAGTAAGAGATTGGGTGGCACTGCGATAGGAATAGGCTTATTGGACGGGTATTAATACTGTCTGTCATTTACATTATATAATTATATTATATATATTAAAGTTTAGAAAAAATATGACTTAAAAAAGTATATTAAAAATACGTAAATAAACAAAATGTATATACATATTTCCTCACGCCTTCCCACAAGGGTCCCCGAAGGGGTAAGCAGAGGAGTATAGGTAATACCCAAACACCCACTTTCCGCCAGAGATATTTTAGGTGTCAACGTGCGGGACAGATGGCGAGTCCATCGCCGTTACTCAAGCACGGCTATACATACGCCTTTCTGAAAAACTCAGGTACAGTCCGGATTCGAACTTGCGATCTTTGTGCCGCAGGCAAATACTCGAACCATTCGGCCACCACGGCTCCTTCGGGTAAATTAACAAATTATTGCAAATTACTACAAAATCACTACCCAAACCTATTTATCGTTTTTACTAGATCGATAGCTTTTGAGCTAGGCTACAATACAACATTAATGTTACATTAATTTAAATTAAGTATGTCGAATCAAATCAAATACATTTATTGCATGTAAAAATAACCTAAACGCAGACATCATTTATATCACAACTAGCTTATGCCCGCGGCTTCGCCCGCGTGGAAAGAGCAACATACATATTTTTGCCTTTATAATATTAGAGCTTTGAATCTTTCGGGATTCAAATGTAGCCTATGTCTTAATCCTGGGTATAAGCCATCACCATAAAAAAATATCAGTAAACCGGCTTTTTTTCAGTCGTAAAAATGTTTTTTTTTTTCAATAAAAAGTATCCTATATTACTTCTTATACCTCCAGGAATATGTGTACAAACTTTCATGATAATCGGTTATGTAGTTTTTACGTGAAAGCGTAACAAACAAACTTACATTCACATTTATATTATTAGTAAGGACAAGCTGTACCGTGCCACGCTTCGCTGTGGATATGCGACCGATGGAAAAAATAGATAAAACAAATCTTTAGAGGACAAGGCTAAGCTGGCGTCGAGGAAGCTCGGTGTGCTCAACAGAGCTAAGCGGTACTTCACATCTTCACAAAGGCTGCAACTTTATAAGTCGCAAGTTCGGCCACATATGGAGTACTGCTGCCACCTGTGGGCTGGAGCCCCTGGATACCAGCTAGGGCCTTTTGACGCGGTTCAGAAACGCGCCGCTAGAATTGTCGATGATCCTTTGCTCACAAGCGGCTTGGAATCACTAAGTCTGAGGAGACTTTGCCTCCCTGTGTGTGTTCTACCGCTTGTATAACGGGGAGTGTTCAGCAGAATTGTTCGACATGATGCCCACTTCCACCTTCTACCACCGCACCTCTCGCCATCGACGGGGAATTCATCCCCATACCTTTGAACCACAAAGGTCTCGCACTGTGCGCTTCCAAAGGAGTTTTCTTCCGCGAACGCTCAGGCTGTGGAATGAGCTCCCCGTTGAGGTTTTCCCTGGAGAGTACAGCATGGAGTTTTTCAAGAAGGGTGTGAAAAGATTCCTGCAGGGTCGGCAACGCGCGAGTGATACCCCTGGTGTTGCAAGCGTCCATAGGCCGACTTTGACTAATCACTGTACTTAAGTTCAGATAAACTCATTGGTACAGTCGGATTTGGAACTTGCAAGCTTTGATGCAACCGACTGTTCGAACTGTTCGAAGTACTTCTCCAAATACATTCCGTATAAATTCTTCCTCTCTCTCCTCTCAAGTCCTGGATGTTTCTTCCTCAGACCCCTCTGCAGATGTCTCTCCGTCAAGATAGGCCCGAGTGCCTGTCGATCTTGCTCGCATCTGGAGCGGACCCCTTGGCTCCTGATGATGAGCACAGAACCCCTCTTCACGTGGCAGCGGAGTGCGGTAGCGGACACGTCAAGGTCATATTGGACTTTTGCAGGAATAATGCCAGGTGAGATCCTACTCCAATTGATGCTGTCTGTTTGTTCCTCTGTCACGCAAGAACTACTGAACGGTATTCGATGGAATTTTGCATATAGATAGGTTATTAGCTAGATTAACACATGGCGTAACATATGTTTTATTGCAGAATAAAATAACGTATTTTATAATAATATTTTTGTTTATTTAGGAAAATTCTCGATTCCGATGAAGATTTGTGGAAAGATCGGTTTGAGAACTCCTCTGATGAGGCACTGGGCAAGCATCTGCTGCAGATCCTCAACAACTCATACGATGACCAAGGTATGTCTTGAAGGAACACACTACAGGTGGTGCCATCCACGAAGCGCCCCCCAATGTCTAGTGGAGGGGGTCGCGGCATGCGGACGTATGACCCGAGTGTATTAATTGTAGTGTGCGTGTGCACTCATAGGTAATCTGTGTGTACCGACAATACTCACACATTAGTGGGAGGTTGCACACTTACACTGTAAACTATAGGGGAGGATAGTGGGGCGCGTCAACGTGGATGGCACTATCTATATATTAGTTGTCAAGGCAACCTCACATTGAGGGATCGAATCTTGACCCCTTCCCACAAAGGTCCCCGTAGGGGTACTTCTTACCGGAGATATAAAATTTTAGGTGTAAACGTGACAGATGGCGAGTCCAATGTTCAAGCATGACTATACATACGTTTTTGACTGTCTTTTCCTACGTATGGAGGTTTCCTTCATTAGTAAAAAAATTATAATATATCCTCACTCCTTCCCACAAGGGTCCCCGAAGGGGTAGGCAGAGGTGTATAGGTAATACCCACACACCCACTTTCCGCCAGAGGTATATTAGGTGCCAACGTGGCAGATGGCGAGTCCATCGCCGTTACTCAAGCACGACTATACATACGCCTTTGAATTTCTTCTCAGACGTATGCAGGTTTCCTCTCGATGTTTTCCTTCACCGTAAAGCTCGTGGTGTGAGTAATCACTGTACTTAAGTTCAGAAAAACTCAATGGTACAGTCGGGATTCGAACTTGCGACCTTTGCGTCGCAGGCAACTGCTCGAACCACTCGGCCACCACGGCAGTTTATTATTAGTAGTAACGAGAAAATAGCCTTTTTTTGTATATTTTTACAACTGGCGTGAAAGAAGGTGTGATTGTAAAGATGAAGAAAGGCATGTTACGTTGGTTTGGACATATAGAAAGGATGAGTGAAGAAAGATTGACGAAACAGATATACAAAGCAAAAGTGTGTGCAAGAAGAGGCAGAGGAAGGCCACGTTCCAACTACCTGGATCAAATAGATCGGACTCTCAAGGACGGGAACGTTAAGAGTACTCGAAACCGACGAGCATGTATGAAGAGACTGATGAATGTGGACGAAGCGAAAGAGGTATGTAAGTCTAGAGAGAACTGGCGCTCTATACTCTCAGCCTACCTCTCTGCGTTAGGGACTCGGCGTGATGATATGTATGTATGTGTATATATTTTATGTAATTTTAGGATACACTCCCCTGATGTTAGCAAGCAGCGCTGGAAAATACGCCAATGTCGAGCTGTTATTGGAAAGTGATCCTACCTGCGTTAACCTTAGAGCTCCTAATAGCGGAGACACAGCCCTGTTTCAAGTTGTACGGGCTGCCTGCCTAAATGCTGCAGGTAAGGCATCTATTTTAACATCTATATAAGTGTGTATATCAGTCGCCGATGCCTATAGTACGACTATACATACGCCTTTGAATTACTTCTCAGACGTATGCAGGTTTCCTCTCGATGTTTTCCTTCACCGTAAAGCTCGTGGTGTGACTAATCACTGTACTTAAGTTCAGAAAAAACTCATTGGTACAGTCGGGATTCGAACTTGCGACCTTTGCGTCGTAGGCAACTGCTCAAACCACTCGGCCACCACGGCTCTTCACATAGGCCCATCTAGGCCTTAGTGAAATTAAAAATATTTTGATTTTGATTTTTGATTGAAGGATATACATATATATTACATCTGTTCGTGAATTACTTCAAAATTGCTCCACGTTCTTAGCGCGGCTATGTAGTTAAAATCTTGTTTTCTTTTCAGAACGAGGCAACAAGTCAGCAGTTTCGAAAAATTTTGCCAATACGATAAAAATTATATTACAATATGGCGGCGATCCAAACATTCAAAATCTAGCAGGTTTCAGTTCAAACGACCTGGTTACAGATTGCAACAACAAAGAGTTGTCTATGCTTGTAGCTAATTGTATGACGGCCAACAATGCCGGTAAACTACCCCCGGGTAGTATCGTTGAAAATCGTATTATTATAACCGAGACTGCTTCCAATGGGCGTAAGGGAAGGACACCTAAAGTGAAAACGGGAGCAAAGAAAAATAAAAATAATGCAAGCGATAGTATTAAAAAAGCAACTGATTCAACACTTGCAGGTGATAGAGTCAATGATTCGGATACGACACGCGCCATTCCGACTCAACCTAAACTCAATTTCATAGACAAATATCAAAACTTTTTAAAGAATCCGCCGATTTTGAAACCAAAGATTGTTATATTGAAAGATGAACACCTCACGCCTAGTATACCAACGCGTGGCGTCAAGAGGAAGATATCCTATGTGACCAGCCACAAGAAGAAGAAAGATGATAAATAAATGGAGTTTGGAGAAGAGAGAATTGACATTAAAGAAAGCGGGGTCTAGAGCGAGGCAGATAAAAGAACAGTTTTTTTTTGTGGTGGGTATTAAACGTATTGCGTGTAAGAAAGAGGAAGTAAAGAAAAGAGAAAAGAGTATTGATTTTAAAGATGGCCGAAGCGGGATTCCCAGATAGAGATGTTTTGAAGGTTGGTCTCCCCCCTTAGCTGTTTTGTGTTTTTCAATGGATTTCCAAGTCACGTGATCCGTGGTAGAGAGGAGAGGATGCCAGTAGAGATTTAGATGTCCATGTATTGCCATGTTAAAAAATAAACTGACACCTGTACGAGAAGTAACGAGCCCGCTATCGGAATTTAAATGTGCTTCTAAAATTAGGTTAGTTTCAATTGGTTATTGGTATTGGTTCGGAAATATAGGTGACAAAATTACAGTATTGAACATTTATCGCTAGCTTAAGATTAATGTTGGCGAGACATGCTTTCGATATCAGCAGCTTGTTTAAGAAGAGTGTCTAGCACAGTACATGAGAAGTGGGAATTGGGTACATTTAAGTTAAAAGGTATTTTGGAGTTAAGGGAGTTACCCTTACCTATGCCGATGGACCTCAGAATTCTCCAGACACCAGCCGGAGTAGACATTTCGATTTGATCCGCAATGTATCGACGCTTAGCAGTTCGCACTGACATGTTACAACGGTTGCTAAGCTTTTTATATCGGGCCCAATTATATATAATACTAGCTGTACCCGCGACTTCGTCGGCGTGACTTTTTTATCTTTGGTAAAAAAAAAACTATTAAAAGTATCCTATGTTACTTCTAATACCTCCAAGAATATGTGTACAAAGTTTCATGATGATTGGTTAAGTAGTTTTGATGTGAAAGCGTAACAAACAAACTTACATTCACATTTATAATATTAGTAAGGATTAATACTTTTTTTTTTATATAAGATAGCAGTGGCGAAGCGTCCTTAGAACACGATTCCTACCGGCTTCCCTTGGCAGATTCGCGTTCATATACGACTATTCTATGTAGTCATAATATCGCAAGCGACATGATTACATTGCGCCTTTTCTTAAAATATTCTCCAATATGCTGGATACAAATACGCAATGTATGTGAAATCGCGCAAACGCACACATACACGATTTCACGTAGTAGGCGGCAAGGGAACTCGCTCATAATATTGGGAATTCAAATAGTTAAAATGTATGCAATTCACGCACACATAGACATTACTACCACATCCAACCATTCGTCGATATAACAGCGATTATAAGCCGATCTCAGATAGCCTCCAATCTTTATTTGTTACGTGTTAAGGTTTCGTTTCGCTTGAAAAGTTTCCTCCAATCAGAGCAATTCAAGAGTCAATCAAATCAAAGTCAATCATTGACCTCACCTAGCCATTATTTCGCGCGGATTTGCAGGGATTGTTTTGTTATGCTAAATTTATCTATTGTAATATGTGATAAGCTTGATTGTGTTGTGGTATATGGTTTAAAAAAAACGAAAGTAGTGAAATTTTACTTGCCAAGTGTTGTCACAGTGTTTGTTTTGTTTCACCGTAAAGGTTTGTTTGTTTATTTTTGTTTCTTGTCGTCACGTAGTCTGTTAGGTTAGAAATGGCGGCGTTAATACAAATAGGTTGTTGTCTTACAGATTACCTATTAAATGAGTTAACTTCGTTCTCAAAACAATCTTTCGAAAATAAAAAATATATCATTAAACATGGACGGGCTCGTCCCGATATGAAAATTGATTATAGACGTAAGGATGGGTGTTTCAAACATTTTCACAGTTCTATGTATGATAAATACAATTGGATAACCGGCAGTTGAAAATTACATAAGTTATTTTGCTTTCCATGTCATGTCCATGTTATTTTGTTTTTCGGTTTGTAGTATAGAAAAATAAATGCTGTGGTATTTCTGCTGGTATTTATTTGTGATGATGATGCTGGCAAGTTAAGTTTCACTTATTTTAGTTCTTTTTTTGCTGTATATTTATAATTCCCGTGTGAGTGACGTGTGCTTTAAAACGGCTTTTTAAAGCTACTTTTATCATACTCGACATGCACTGTTCGACACGACATGTGACTGCACATAAACTGCATACAACGCAACGCAAGCACCATACATAACATTTAGCCGTAGTTTTGGGAAAGGTGAACCAACACACTAATATATGGTATGTAATTTATTGAATTTTTTTTACAAGTTAAGATATGACGTTTTGCTTATTCACGCGTTAGCCATTTTTTTGGTCCGGCTTTACCTTTCTTTTTTTTCACCCCACGCCACTGTAAGATAGTTAATCTGTTTTGGCTATGGACAAAACTTGACGTATGAAATCTTAAAGGCATTGAATTCAATGGTATGTGAGAATATATTACTTCAGAGTAACATTTATATTAGACTCCAATTGAATAGTAAAATTGATACGGTTATAGCAGAGTTGACTTCTGTGAATTAATTGTAGGTAATGTAGTAAATACATTTTATTAATTAATCTATGGCATACAATAACGATACGGCAAGGAAAGCAGCGCGATTTTTAAGCGGGGTATCAGAATGAAATTGTCTTTGTGAACATATGAACATATGTTTTGGTCTGGTATTTAAACATTACCTCTGACAGGAGAATTTAGTAGTACTATTCTACTAAATTCTCACAATGCTAACAATTGCTTCTTGAACGGGAAGCTTTGCAATAGGTGACATCAGGTATTTTAGCGAAATATGTATGAAAAGGAAGAAAATATAAAATCTACGACTAAAAGACTTATTATCCATGTCATCTCAAATAAATTATAGAAAAAAAACACATGAAATTAACAATTTAAATGCCAATTTAGGTTCCTATGTTAGTTAGTTTTAATTGTTAGTTATTTTTTGTGGTCTACATTTTACAGCTGATGATTATATAACTCAGTGACATACACACACACACGCACACACGCACACACACACACACACGCACACGCACACACATGCACACACACACACGCACACACACACACGCACACACACACACGCACACGCACACACACACACACGCACACGCACACACATGCACACACACACACGCACACACACACACACACACACGCACACACACACACACACACACACACACACACACACACACACACACACACACACACACACACACACACACACACACACACACACACACACACACACACACACACACACACACACACACGCGCGCGCACACACACAGACACCTGAATTTTGAATGTTAAAAGTGAACAGAAATTCGTATTTGTGTAGGTAACTTTTGAATTGTCGTATATATAATTTTTTCGTTTTATGTACAAGAGATGAACTCTTAATATGTTTATATATACTCTTATCTATAATTATTATTGGCGAGGACGAGGAACAGCAAGATTAACATGTATGAGTCGGATAAAAGATACAGTGGGTTTGGGTACAGGCAGGTCAAAGATATTGCGCTGGACAGAGGCAAATGGAAAATATAACAATATAGCAAAGCATAATAATTATTCATTATTGCATATCAGAGGTGTGTTATTTTATTTGAATGTTTCATTTCAAATATGTCTTATAAAGTTTTTCCGACAATTTTACAAGTTTAATTGCGAAAATTACAACAACTATACAATATGCGACAATTATAGTCGTATTAAGTTTAATAAGTTAAGTTACAAGTAAAAATAATAAAAAAATAATTTGAAGTTTCTTAGATTTCGAGATTTTTCAATTTAAATAAGTTGTAAAATGTGTCGCAAAATGGCGCTGAAATAGTTTTTGTTACAATTAACATTAACAATGTATTTCTGTTAACACAATTCGGTACTGAACGTTATGCTGCTGAAACAAATCTGCAGTGGTTTATAAAAAATCTATTGTAAGGTTCTATTAAAAATGTATTAATGTTTTTGCAATTAATTTTGTAAGTATTTATTTTAACCTATCGTATTGACTTTGTTTTGAAATATATGAATGTATTGGGCTTAAATACTATAATGTGCATTCCTTTCCCAATTAAGTGTAGCCTCACATATATAATAATAATAATAAGTTAGCCATTGTAATTAAGGGTATGTAATATATAATAAAAAAAAACTTATAATTTTTTTCGTTCCCTAATTACTTCCCACAAGCGTCCTCGAAGGGGTAGGCTGAGTATAGGTAGTACCCACCCACCCACATTCCGCCAGATATATATTTAGGTGCTAACATGAGAGATGGCGAGTCCATCGCCGTTACTCAAGCATGAGTATACCTACGCAGACATGAATAACTCAGACGTATGCAGGATTCCTCTCGATGTTTTCCTTCACCGTAAAGCTCGTGGTGTGACTAATCACTGTACTTAAGTTCATAAAAACAATGGTACAGTTCGAACTTGCAGTCTTTGTGTCGCAGGCAACTACTCGAACCACTCGGCCATCGCTCTTTGTACTAAGAACCTAATTATATTGATTGGTACATACATACATACATAGTGATTGAATCGCGCATTCTGCCACAATATTTTCATGCGAATTTTTCCATATGTAGGTATTATACCTCCCAACTAACTCCAACTACTATTACTATGTAATATTTTACAACAATTAAATACAATGATGAAATGCAATCTTTTTGGTAGTAGTATTTTTTTCCCGTTCGAATTTGTATCTGCTCGACTGGGGCAGGACCTCCACCTTATAGAAGGCCGTAGACAAATAACACAATTTATTGTGTTATATGGCTACTACGTGGTGAATAAGGTTTCCAGTAATGAGCTGCTTGGGGAGGGGGGAGGATTGTTATATTGTGTTGGCAGCAGAGGGATTAAACCTTATGCTTCCAACACACTATAACTCTCCGAACACAGAGTGGCAACATGCAAGTGATACTTCGGTATCGTAAGCGTAAATAGGCTACGGTAACCGTTTCCCATCAGGTGAGCCGTATGCTTGTTTGCCACTCTTGTGGTATAAAAAAAAAATTTTAGAAATTAGAATTTGAAAATCAAATTTATTTATTTATTTAGAAAAGTAGGTTTTACGTTGAACCATTTTTTAAAGTTCTTTTTAAAGACATTCAATGGTAGCTATCTGATTTTTGGATCTTGGCATTGGATTTTGGCCTATGGACGACATCCTTACGACACCAGGGGTAATCACTCATTCGTTGTCGACCCTGCAGGAATCTTTTCACACCCTCCTTGAAGAACTCCATGCTGTACTCTCCAGGGAAAACCTCAACGGGGAGCTCATTCCACAGCCTGAGCGTTCGCGGAAGAAAACTCCTTTGGAACCGCGCAGTGCGAGACCTTTGTGGTTCCAAGTATGGGGATGAATTCCCCGTCGATAGCGAGAAGTGCGGTGGTAAATTAAACTCAATTAAAATATAACTTACACCTTTATTTACAAATTACTAACAATTTTAATAGTTTAGTGATGTATTTATATTAAGTACCGATTTTGAGCAAATCTCC